>SNQJ01S0159821.1:0-22356 GCA_010110895.2 Picea sitchensis
TCTTAGTTCTTCAATGATTATTTCTTGTAGTGTTGCGGGAAAATTAATAAAAGGAAATACAATGGAAAACCAAATGAAAGACAATGAATTTTAAGTAAATAAAATTACAACTAGGAGTTAAGGACAATTCTTCAAATGAATGCAATTGACATCAATGGAAATACAGGAAGGATGGAACCATGAATTACTAAATAAATGACAATATTTATACAATGATTTATATATGGAAGAATAAATGGAGAGAAATGCACCCTAAAATCTTTTTGTTCAAATAGATTGCATATTTGAGAACGTCTCATAAAAAATTCCAGAGTCATAAATTCAAAGTGAAGGAAGAAGAATATAATGGGAATAAATCTCTTGGTGTTGAATGATCATTTTATTAAGAGTAGTTCCACAAAGAATTATTTGGAGGTTGAAATGGAAACAAATCACCACTATAAGCAATATATTAATAACTCAAATTTGGGCGCAACTTGATTAAAGAGGGTTTATATTTTATTAGCGAAGTGTTGAAGGTTTTTAGAATCGATTTTATGGCTACACAATAGAGGTTTGCTTTCAATCGATTCAATCAAGAGGAATGAGAGCGTAGCTCCATGTAAAGGGATGCTTTGTGATTTTTTTCTTATTGTTGTTTTATGCACACACAAGAAACAATATTGAAAACTAATGATATTACTATTTTCTAACAAAAATTTTGACCAACATTTGGAAGAACACAATGGGTGAAATTGTATAGTGATATGAGGGACAAAATCATGGCTAGGAGGGTTTGAAAAGGAGGTGCAATGGTAGGTAAATGGATTCTATATGGATTGGGGACAAAATCACAGTGAATGGAAGGAGGATGTGATGAAATTGCAACAAATTTGAGAGGAGGTATCAATGTAATTTGCAAAGGCTATTTGGTACAAGAAATGAACTTAATTTATTTTATACTAACAACTGTGGAATATGCAGGAAATCGAAGCTTGGCGAGGACCACTACAACTGTAGGAACACTTTGAATGTTAAAGATCACTTGGAGAAGACGCTTCATCTACAAGAATTTTTAACACGAACCATCATTAGAAAAACTATGATATAATTATCAGTAAAATCATGAAGTTGGGTAACACTTTCGTGAGAATAAGGTTGTAAAAATTGCTAATGTCATGTTTTCGGTCGAACTCTTCAATTTTTTGACCGAAATAGTTTTCGACCGAACTATTTCTTCGGACAAAAGTAAATCTAATGGCACCATTGAAAAATATAATATGAATGTTAAATCTACCAACAATTTTCTGTTAAAACTAACTTTCTGTTGAACTATTAGTTCGGTTGAAAACCTGTAACTATGGCACTTTTCAGAAAAGTATGTGTTCACTTCAACTTACTCCAACTTGGGGAGGAGTGGACTACTTAAAATAATATGTGTCTGGTTTCTAAAGTAGTACCAAAATTTTTAGAATTGAATCTACTTTCTTTTGATACAATTTAATTGTTTTTTGGTAATTTTAGTTTATTTTATAAAAAAAAATGTATGCATATTATTTTTAGATGCCATAATGATTTAGTAAAATGAAAAATAAATATATGAAACAATACATAGTAAAAAAATATGGAAAATTTATTTTATGGAACCTTCCATTATCCTCTTCAAAAGGGTACTTTTAGATTTTACTTTAAAAAAAAATTTAAGGTAGATAAATGGTGTTAAACTAAATGTGTTTAAAATCTGCAACTTTTTTCAGAATGGTCAAATTCAAAAAATTGTAGTAATTATAATATTCATTTGTTGTCTTCAAAACTATAATCATACTTTAATTGATCTGGAATATTGTCACACACCCACTATGGCATAATAAGTTTTTCACCTCTTCTCGAGGGACAGAATCCCTGAAGTCCTACAGGGGCCTAGCGTAGGCTAGTTCTTCCCTTGTCCACCTCCATGTGATCATTGGTTATGACCACAGGACAAACAAACTAGGCGTCTTTTCGCATTTCGCGACTTCACGATACAAGCGAGTCAAATCTTTCGACTCTACAAACCCCGAAACCCGAAATCTTACCTTCGAGGAGATCGACGGTTGAGAGTCTCCCCCTGATCCGACAGTCCTGGCCGTATCGGGATTTCGGTAATCAGGAGTTCATAATGCAAGAGAGTCGAGTCTTTCGACTCTTCAAACCCCAAAATCTGAAATGCGCTAAGGTACTCGGCTCCCCCTTTGTCTCAGTGTCATGTGACCTCCGGGTAGGACACAAGTCTCAGCGGCTGTCTCTTTCGGGTTTTGAAACTTCGTAATTCCCGTTGCAAGTGTTCCTTACCTTTTGGAATGTCGAACCCCGAAACACAATATAGGTCAATGAGGTGTTGACTCCTTCTCTGTGACGAGAACACGCCACCTGTCACCTCCACGTGACCCTGATTTTGGGATGTACCACTTGTCCGCCTGAGCCTTCGGCTTTCGGGACTCAAGAGAATAGCGAACTATCGTCCCCTTCCTTTTTCAAACCCCGAATTCCTATTCACACTAAGCCGACTCAGAGTTTCACATATCGGGATTTCACAACTTGCGAAGACAAGGGGTTCATACCCTTGGGTTTCCTAGGTGCTGAAATGCCGAAATCAATTCACACTACATCGCTTCAGGATTTCACATACCAAGATTTCGTGACTTGTGAAGACAAGGGGTCTTGCCCTTGGGTTTCTCGGGTGCCGAAACGCCGACCGACAGCCACGTGTCCTCTACAAATGGATGGTCCAGGTAACTCCCATGGATCTTGGGATCTACGGTCCTGATTCCTTCGCTACTTGCGAAGGTTAAAAGGGGTCGAGGCATCAACACCTACGTTCCTTCCTCCAATCTAGCAGTCATGACAGACCTTAGATCCTTCGAAAGGATCTCATCCATTCATCTAGAAAACGTAAGGGTACTTTCTTTCGGTATTTTAAACTTGCTATCCTTCCTGAGCTTCGTCATCTATGAAGGACTTGAGAGCTTTGCGCTCTTTCTTCTGAATTTAACTCTTAGAAGAGTCTTCAGCACAACTACTGTGCTCCTTCATCAAGGGGTTTTGGGGTTCTATTTGATCACAGAGAGCCTATGCATATGGGAACTACCTCTCATGAGCTTAACAAACTCCATCCTCCAAGGGGATCAGATCGACTAGATGAGTAAACCATCATACATGCAACTACACCTAAGGTCGACCAGCTCACGGTTCATGGCTATAGCTTAAGACGCTATAGACTCAAGAATTTATGAGAACAGGTCATGTCCGACCCATATAATTCCTTACTTTCCTAATTATACAACCAAGCAGAGATAGAAGGGATACAGTATATCCATTAAGCATTCAATCACATTCCTGAAAGCATTCACAGTATAACCAATTCATACACAGTTACAGCTAAATTACACAGGGTAGGAAATCACTTATCTATTACAGGTTTCCGCCAACCAACTAACCGTGGGTGTTCGTCCTTCCACCCGACCATAGGCTCAGAGGCATTCATTCTTAGCACTCTGGCCACCCCCATGCCAAGCCATGATATCACTAGGAAATTCTCACAGTTCTCGAGGGTTCTCTCTCTGTTTCAGCTTCAGTTCGGGTCCTATTTTCTGCAACTCAGATCTTTCTCACTCGGTTGTGGCCTCGGTGAGGTTTCTCAGATGCTCTTCGGCATCAAGCTTGCGACCTTTTATTTGTGATTCACTGGAGAGCTGCATGCCTCTCCCTTGGGAGCTTCCACCATCGTCTAGTGTTTGCCCCTCTTGTTGCCTCCATGTGTATAATTGTCACCTTCCTTTTGTCAGAAGGAAGATCGGGTCCGCCTGGTCTGTCAGACCCTACGGTACTTTAGGATGACTTCCTGCAGCTAGACCATGCTCCCATTCATGGGGGTGGTTGGTAGTTCAACCATCAGTCCTTGCCTCATTAACTGATTTCTCTCCTTGGGATCCGAAGGAGGTTGTCATCCTCATCAAGGGAAATTTGGGGTTATTTTTCATAATGAACCCTCTCTTTTAGTTTTCACATTCTTCCTCTAGTGATATCATGGCCAGTACTTTCAAGGCTTCACCCCCACAGTCAGTTATTGGCAATCAAACAATAATACATTTACATTTTCCTCATGCATTAGCATGGTAATTCCTATTTTATGATTAATTACAAATTGGGGGAAACACGGTGTTACAATTCCCTTCCCCTTAAGGGAACACCATCCTTGGTGTTATTTCTCAAAACACCTGTCATGCCTTTCTCATTCGGCCACTTCAGAAGTCTTGACCTTTATCCTCGGTTAGGTCCTTTTTCAGGATCTGAATCTTTGTCATCTGCCTTCAATAATTCTTGGACACAAGCATATTAACCACAATTTTGTGCAAAAACATATTATTGTTGTTCAAAATTCAAAAGGAAAATTTCATAATCTAGCGCAGTACTTATCTGTGCAGTTTGTGGATTTGTGTCCACATGGTTGTTTTGTTATCCAAGCTCATCGCTTCCCTTGACATACCCATTGGATGCATGAGTCCAATTCAATAGGTCACAAGAGCTATCATGGTTTTATCTTCCTTCCAGTCACTCACCCTCCAAACCCAGGCTCAGGCATCCCCTTCACTTCTATATAGTCCTTCGGGCAATCCATCTTGCCCTGCCAAGTTTTTCTCGCACAGGAAGAATTTTGGAAACTCTATTGAGTCTTAAATTCGAGGCGTCCCTCAGACTTTCTCTGTCGAGGCATCCCTCCATCTTGTGTTACCTCAACACAATGTATGTCCGGTGATCATGACTTATCACAGGGTTCTCATGGCTCGACAGTAGCCATGTTTAGCATTTTCAGCTGTGACAGCCTTCATCTTTCCTTTCAGGACAAAACTTTTCTTCTCACCTGTATCACAGGTACACAAGATTTGTGAGACATCATTATAAATTCTAACTTTCAAAATTCTATTGCAAATCTATCACCCACAGATTTCCTATTCCACAATTTGTTTTCATATTTGTTCCGCACAGGAATCCAGATTCATAATTATGGGACTTTCCTTCCCATAACATTTTAGCTCAGCAGGAAATCGGTCTTCCTTATGGGCTTACATCATTTCCATATCTAAGACTCCTTCTTCCATTCCTTGCAGTTTGTCTCAGCAGGCAATCGGTCTTCCTTATGGGCTTACAATGCTGCCATATCTAAGACTCCTTTGCTTCCTACACTTTCAATTTCAATCGACCAAACAACTTGTTAGCTTTTCCATGCATATACATTTTATTGCACCTTTACAACATCGTCACAACAATTTAAGAATTGTACATACTTAACAATTAAATTACTTTCTCAAAAAGGAAATACCATTCCTTGTAGTTTGGCTCAAGAGGTAATCGGTCTTCCTTATGGACTTACAACACTGCCATGTCCAAGACCCTTTCCTCCCTGCAATTTCATTCTTTACATAGCCAAACAATTGTTAGTGTTTTGTGTACATTACCTTTTTTGAAAATCGAGTATACTAATAGTCCAGGTCATTTCATCTATTCAAGGATTCAAAGCAAAAGGATACATCATCCCTTACTTATGCATCATTCCAGCCTACCAAATTTTCAAAATGTGATTCGGATATCAATTGATTTTAATGAATGCGCCAACATTTGTGGCCACATTCATACCCAATGCACCCTTGCATTGATTTCAAGTTTGTCACACTTTATGACAGGTTCTTGGCCATGGTGTGTTGGAACCTAACCAAACTCTCCACCACATGGCCTATTCGTTTTCATTCATTCTTACAATAGGACCATGCTTCCTGCTATAGGCCAATCACGACCCCAAATCGGTATACCAGAACTCAAAGTTTCACATGAATTATTTTAAACACTCCTTGATTGGTCAATGCATTCATGACATATCGGTTCATGAATTCTTCCAAGGGTTACAAACAATGTTTACTACCAGAGGTTCATACCTCCATCATTCAAGTTCTCCTTCCCGAGTCATACCTTACTTGGGTATCCAAGGAATACCACTGCCTTTCAAAATTCATGCATAACACTAAGACAATAAAATATTTCAGAAGGGGTTCCTATCAAATCCCTTCATACCTTGTGCCACATAGGCATGAATATATTTATACCGGTTCTTGGTTGCTAGCTCTCTCTCTCTGATTATATCCCATCAGTGGTGCTCCATGGGGACTTTTAAAGTCTCTTCAATAATCGTTCCACAAGAACCTTCTCATAGTCATCCTTTCATTGAGGTTGCTCATTATTGGCAACTGTCTTTCTTCACAGTTCCAATCTTATTTCTTTCTACACATGACATATACCATAAGCACATTAGTTGTCATGTAAATTAAAATGCAATTACCATAGCATTAAATTAATAAAATATTTTCAGACATGTCTCAACATATATGTATGTACTTCATCACACTGTCCTTAATGTTTTCATGAGTGCAACACAACAGTTCTCAATCATTTTCACATCATTACAACCATCATTACTACGGTGTCAAAAAAAATTCATTCATCAACGTATTAGCTTTCTCATCCCATAGAAAAACATAATACACAGCAAGGAAAGAATTGAGGGCTCTCCTCTTCTTCAAATTCTTTCTATATCGCCTAGGACTTTTCAGCCCAGTCGAGTTATCTCTAAGGTTTCACTGTCTTTTCTTAATCATGGCCTCAACCAAGCTTAAGCAGTTAAATGTACTCATTTATTCATTTAATCATACTTAAGGGATTTACTTGCCTCTTACCAACTATACTGGTTTCCACAACTGCTTTTTTTCTTAACAGCCTTGGTTAGGCCTCACCCTAACCTTTTTTGGGATATTGCAACATGCTTTAATAACAACTCTTTGCTCATAATGAATCATGAACATGTGCATCCTATACACTTCCATTTGGTTACCAGAATGGTCAATATTCGGTTGTTAGTCTTCTATTAATTACATGATTCTTTCAAAATGTAATCCGGGATTCTTATATATATATATATGGACAGGCTTTGCAGCCCATTGTCCAACCTTGAACATCTATTAGGGTTGTGACTCTGTCCTTCTGACAAGTCCTTACATAGTTCCTCCACCGGGAACTCCTTCGGCATGCAACTTCCTTGTTTCATATCCATCACTATTTGTGATGGCCTCAACCTTGAGTCAGTTTTGGCCATTTACTAAATATTCCCCTTAAGGAATATAAACATTCATCTTTACTGTTAAGATCATTCAATTCAGATTCATTCACAATCCCTATCATGTGATGCTCAAAGGTGTAATCACTTGTCTCTTATTATGACAAGAGAGCATATTTGCTCATTTACCCTTTCATCTAATTATATTGGTACTTCCTGAGGAAATGGAATACCTTCCCCTCAGGCTATTATTTGGAACAGAACTTTCATGACCCCCAAGAATAGAATCAACTGTGCCTCCATATTATTCCTTCAATCTTGGCAAAAGCAATACTTGCTTTATATTTCGCTCATCGGGGCAATCATATTGGGCCTCTAGTATACTTCTACTCTTACATCATACATATGCATTACTTGCACGTTTAATATCATTCATACCTTACCGTTATTAATATCAGGCTTCTTATTATGAATCTTCACACTGCATTCAACTCATGCGTATTCATCATACTAGCTCACGCCTTCTCCTCACGCAACCACCGACGGTGACCATGATCTGAACAAAAGGCACTTTGCGTTTCGCGATTTCGGGATTCATGTTGCAAGGAACTCTGGTTCCTTGATCCCCAAAATCCGAAGAACCTGAAAGACCAAAGCTAAGGTTTTTTCGGCTCTTTTATTCACATGACCCTTCGCTCAGAAACTAGGGTCAACTCCCAGACACACGTCGAGATCACACGTTTTGATGAATCTGTGGACAATGCCCCACTATTTCCCAAAACTTCTGATCCACGAGGGTTCGACATCTTGGATCCCATGGTCCATATCTCTCTGGCAATCAACGGTCCTGATCAAATCCTAGATTTTCACCTTTCGGGATTCTAGTGGAATCTTCACCCCTTAACTCCTGATTTTGAATCCCTGAAATGTGTATGCGTCAGATAAACGATCCATCGCCTGTCTTGATCCAACGACTCAGGTTGGATGTGGGGATTTTGTGACATGTGATTCCTCAAAACTCTTCCCGTTGACTTCTAAACCTCCGACTCCCAAAGATCCAATTACACCGGATCTACGGTTCAGGTCATCCGCTAACCAACGACCTTGATTGAATTAGTGATTTACCTAGTGTGACATTGGAAGGTATACGCTTCTATTTTCCCAATAGATGAAACCTTGAAGCTCTAGATCAACGGCTTTCGTTGATTCCAATCTAACAGATATTATTCCTCTTGATATTTCAAACTTTAACACAAGCTTGTTTCTATATGCACTCTCTGTGCTCTATAGGCACACTCGACATACGGAATTTCCCGCGATCTCTTCTAAGCTTTTAAGTTACTTACAGGACTAATCTCATAGTCATAACTCATATGGATGTTACCCTCTCTTTATGGGAACAACCAACAAGGGTCACTCTTGGGAATTAACAACAGTGCCAAAGGACTCCTCTTAATATTGTTTAAACAGATTATCCTTGTTGTCAATTCTAACCATTATAGGTCAGGTAATCTGACCCTACATATTTTCATCAGTCCTCTCAATCATGGGAAGTTATATGCTCAGGGTTTAGTCTTTTAATAATGCAGTAATTATAACTTTCTAAGGATCCTACCAGCCCTTACCAGATTTCCTAAATCATGAAGGAGTTCTTCATCGGGATCTTAATTCTTACCTAACCAACCATCTCAATTGCAAGAGACTCTACCTGCTTTAGTAGGTAGCCATCGTCACACTATAACAGAACAACTCAGTTCCTATCCCTTGTCTGGCTCATGCAACTTCATAGAAAAATTTATTCCACCTCTGTTATTCACACTCAGGTCTTATGAGTAATATTGATCAGTGCATCCCTACTCTTATAAGAGTAGTTACCATCTTAACAAAGGGGTTAAAGAAATTCCCAATTTACAGTTTCATTCAGCGGTCCTTCTTCTTAAAGAGAAAATGCAGATAACAATATCTCCTTACACGACTTGTACATGAGCCCAAGAAGGCCAAGTGTTGTAGCCATGCTCTGATACCAATTTGTCACACACCCACTATGGCATAATAAGTTTTTCTCCTCTTCTCAAGGGACAGAATCCCTGAAGTCCTACGGGGGCCTAGTGCAGGCTAGTTCTTCCCTTGTCCACCTCCATATGATCATTGGTTATGACCACAGGCCAAACAAACTAGGTGCCTTTTTGAATTTTGTGACTTCACGATACAAGCGAGTCAAATCTTTCGACTCTGCAAACCCCGAAACCCGAAATCTTACCTTCGAGGAGATCGACGGCTGCGAGTCTCCCCCTAATCCGATGGTCCTGGTCGTATTGGGATTCAGTAACCTGGAGTTCGTAATGCAAGAGAGTCAAGTCTTTCGACTCTTCAAACCCCAAAATCTGAAATGGCCTAAGGTACTCGGCTCCACCTTTGTCTCGATGTCATGTGACCTCCGACTAGGATGCAAGTCTCAACGCCTATCTCTTTCAGGTTTCGTGACTTTGCAATTCCCATTGCAAGTGTTCCTTACCTTTCGGAATGTCGAACCCCAAAATGCGATATAGGTCAACGGGGTGTTGACTCCTTCCCTGTGATGAGAACACGCCACCTGTCACCTCCATGTGACCCCATTTCTGGGATGTACCACTTGTCCTCCCGAGCCTTCGACTTTTGGGACTCAAGAGAACAACGAACTATCGTCCCCTTCCTTTTTCAAACCTCGAATTCCTATTCACACTACGCTCACTCAGAGTTTCGCATACCAGGATTTTGCAGCTTGTGAAGACGAGGGGTTCATACCCTTGGGTTTCCCGAGTGTCGAAATGCTGAAATCAATTCACACTACACTGCTTCGGGATTTCACATACCCGGATTTCGCGACTTGCGAAGACAAGGGGTCTTGCCCTTCGGTTTCCCGAGTGCCAAAACATCGACCGACAACCACCTGTCCTCTACAAATGGACGGTCCAGGTAACTCCCATGGATCTTGGGATCTACAGTCCCGATTCCTTCACTACTTGCAAAGGTTAAAAGGGGTCGAGGCATCAATGCCTATGTTCCTTCCTCCAATCTAGCAGTCATGGCAGACCTTAGATCCTCTGAAAGGATCTCGTCCATTCATCTAGAAAATGTAAGGGTACTTTTTTCATTATTTTCAACTCGCTATCCTTCCTGAGCTTCGTCATCTATGAAGGACTTGAGAGCTTTGCGCTCTTTCTCCTGGATTTGACTCTTAGAAGAGTCTTCAACACAACTATTGTGTTCCTTCATAAAGGAGTTCTGGGGTTCTATTTGATTGCAGAGAACCTGTGCATATCGACACTACCTCTCATGATCTTAACAAACTTCCTCCTCCAAGGGGCTCAGATTGAATAGATGAGTAAACCATCGTACATGCAACTACACCTAAGGTCAACGAGCTCACAGTTCGTGGCTCTAGCTTAAGATGCTACAGACTCAAGAATTTATGAGAACAGGTCATTTCCGACCCATATAATTCCTTATTTGCCTAATTATACAACCAAGCAGAGATAGAAGGGATACAATATATCCATTAAGCATTCAATCACATTCCTGAAAGCATGCACAGTATAACCAATTCATACACAGTTACAGCTAAATTACACGGGGTAGGAAATCACTTATCTATTATAGGTTTCCGCCAACCAACTGACCGTGGGTGCTTTTCCTTCCACCTGACCATAGGCTCAGAGGCATTCATTCTTAAAACTCTGGCCACCCTCGGGCCAAGCCATGATATCACCAGGAAATTCTCACATTTCTCGAGGTTTCTCTCTCTGTTTCAGCTTCAGTTCGGGTCCTATTTTCTTCAACTCTGAGCTTTCTCACTCGGTTGTGGCCTCGACAAGGTTTCTCAGATGCTCTTCAGCATCAAGCTCATGGCCTTCTATTCATGATTCTCTGGATAGCTTCGTGCCTCTCCCTTGGGAGCTTCCGCCATCGTCTAGTGTCTCCCCCTTTTGTTGCCTCCATGTGTATAATTGTCACCTTCCTTCTGTTAGAAGGAAGCTCAAGTCCACCTGGTCTTTCAGACCCTGCGGTACTTTAATATGACTTCATGTAGCTAGACCATGCTCCCATTCATGGGGGTGGTTGGTAGTTCAACCACAGGTCCTTGCCTCATTAACTGATTTCTCTCCTTGGGATTCGAAGGAGGTTGTCATCCTCATCAAGGTAAATTTGGGGTTATTTGTCATAATGAACCCTCTCTTATAGTTTTCACATTCTTCCTCTAGTGATATCATGGCCAGTACTTTCAAGGCTTCACCCCCACAGTCAGTTATTGGCAACTCAAACAATAGTACATTTACATTTTCCTCATGCATTAGCATGGTAATTCCTATTTTATGATTAATTACAAATTGGGGGAAACAGGGTGTTACAAATATATTTATAGAACGAAATGAATACATATTATTATCAAAATATGCTTAACACAAAATAACAGATATACAGTAAAATTGGTTTCTATTCAATAAGGAAATAAGTTGAAACTGTAAAATGCAGCGGAAAAAAGCTTGCTAGAATGGTGGAAGCTTATCTCTGAGAAGAGATGTGACGGTTTCACTCATTCACAAGAAGATGATTACAGTGAGGCTCTGAAGGTATTTTTAAAATAAGAAGGAATTTTAAAAACCCTAGACATCCAAAAAACCTAACCCTAGGAGATGAAGTGCCAAAAGTCATGTGGGCCCAGTTTGGGTAAGTTAGTACCTCAACTTTCTGGGGTCATAACTTTTTCATATGATCTTTGTTTTAAGTGCATGATAGCTCATTCGAAAGGTTTATATGAAGAATACACATTTTGTTGCAATCTATCAAAGGTCATTTTGATTATGGAGAGCCCTAAAAAATGTTGTTTAGGGCCTCAAAACGGCCTCGCAAGTCAGGGACCCGAAAACTAGGGAAAAAACTGCCAAACTGGAAAAATACCAAAATGAGAAAGTTGGAATAGTTGGGAGGCCACCGAAATCCATCTGGCTCAATCCTCCCCCTTTATAAATCAATTTTCTCCATTGCATTGATTTCCCCTATCAGATGAGGAAATTTCTATTGGATTTGGCCCCAGGTGAGCCACTTGCCTTGGTGCAAGAGCTGCCCTGCTTTGACAAATCGATAAAGCTAGATCCTTTATTGGTGAGTTCCCTTGATCTCTTTGTCCACAATCTAATCACTGGTTTCTTGTTGTATGCAGTTAGGGTTGAGTTCTGTTGGTGTCGGTTGTTTTTCTATCTCTGAGGTGTCCAATAATGGTGGGAAAAATGGTCGAAGGATATCCATGTTGAACATTGGGTGCAAGCCAAGCAAAGGAGGAATGTTGAACTCGAAATCATTATCACCCATGGCCTTGGTGATGGTGTATTACCCATAACGAAGTGGGCGAAGCTTCCGATGGGGTCTTGTAAGGCGTTCTTTCTGCAAGTGCAACCAAACTTTGTCGCCCACCTAAAACTTATGTGGCACCTAGTGTTGATCATGGCGATGCTTGTACTTGTCATTGGACTTCTATATGATATCCTGAACCTGTTGGTAGATGTTCTAGATATGATCAATGAATTGGGTGGCTTTTTCAACTTCATTTGGTGCAGGAGATGAGTCGGTTGAGGTGACCGTAAGGGGTAGTGCAACATCTATGGGACCCAATGGTTGGAATCTCAACCCCACCTGAAAGGGGTTGTGGCCAGTTGAGCTATGCAGGCCTCAGTTGTAGCTATGTTGAACATAGGGGAGACTCTCATCCCATGTGAGAGGGTGCTTGGAATTATACATGCATAGGATATGCACAATCATTCGATTTACGACCTCGGTTTGGCCATCTCTCTGGGCGTGGAAGGCCATGGATTTAGTGAGCTTTGTGTCCAGCAGTGACCAGAGGCTTGACCAGAATGTGATGAGAAATCAATTGTCCTGATCTGAGACAATGGTTTGTGGGATTCCAAAATGTACCTAGACTCGTTCAAAGAAGAGCTTGGCAATGTCCTCTGTTGTGATGCTCTTCTTGCAGGCGGCCAAAATCCCCATCTTAGAACAGTGATCAACAACCACAAAAACATAGTCGTTTCCTCGCTTGGTGGACGAGAGGCCTGACATGTAGTCCATTGAGATGTATTCCCATGGCCTGTCAGGAGTAGGCAGAGGGGTGTACAAGCCTGGTTCTTAGTGGTCGATTTGGCAATCTTTCAAGCAGTGCAGGACCTGATATACATGTTGACCTCATGTCAAAGTTTCGACTAGTAGAAATGTTTCTATAGTATTTCCACTGTCTTTTTGATGCCGAAGGGTCATGACACCTCATTGTAGTGGGATTCCTAGATCATCTCCGCTCGCTCGCTTGATGGAATGCAGATATGGCCCAGACACCACAACAACCCATCCTGAATATGGAAATTAGCGACAACTGTGTTTGCACCCAACATTTGGTAGGTGGTGGCGAAGTCCAAATTTGTCTCATATAGTTGGGGCCATCTAGAGGTCTCATGGCCACAAGAGTCTAGCATCGTGGTGAGTGTTGCGACTGACAGTCTGTTGAGGCAATTAGAGACGCGGTTGGTGCTTCTCATTTTATAGTTGATGTTGAGGTGGAATTATTGCAAGTACGTGGACCACTTTTGATGGTGGTCATTATACAATTTTCCTTGTGTCTGCATGAACTGCAATGGCTTATGATTAGTGTGGATGATTGTCTCCTTCCCAAGAATGTAATGTCTCCACTGGCGGTAGGCTTTCACAATGGAATACATTTCTTTGTTGTAAGTAGGGTACTTACAGACAACATATGATAGTGTCTCACTATGATAGTCCATTGGGTGGTCGTGTTGAGTGAGAACGACACCCACAACATAGTCTGAAGCATATGCCTTGATCTCAAAGGGTTGTTCCAGGTCTGGTAGTGAAAGTACTAGGGATGAGCATAAGTGTTGCTTCAAATCATCAAACAGTTGTTGTTGGGACCGGCCCCACACAAATTTTACCTTACCACCACCTCTGGTTACTTGGCTAAGGGCCCATGCAATATGGGAGAATCCCAACATGAACCTGCAGCAGAAATTGGCAAGGCCCAAGAAGCTTCAAAGCTCAGTGAGTGTGGTTGGGGTTGGTTAGTCATGAATGACTTGGATTTTGTCTAGATCCACATGTACTCCATTTTGATCAATGATGTAGCCTAAGTAACGAACCTTGTCCATGCCAAAGGATCATTTTTAAGTTGGTGTAGAGATGGTGTTGTCGCAGGGTGTGCAAAACCCGTTGAATATGATGCAAGTGTTATTCCCAAGTCTTTCTTTAAATGAGGATGTCATCCAGATACACCACTACAAAAGTATTGGTGAATGCTCACAGGATATCATCCATCATCCTCATGAAAGTGGTTGCAGCATTTTTCAAACCAAAGGGCATGACCAACCATTCAAAAACACCTTCCTTTGACTTGAAAGTGGTATTCCATACATTTGTCTGTTCTATCGGGACCTCATGGTAGCTAGACTTCAGATCAATATTAATGAAGTATTTGGCCCTCGTGATTTTATCAAGGAGGTCTTCAATTCGTGGAATCAGGTGCCAGTTTCTGACTGTGATTTTATTTAGGGCCCGGTCATAAATGCAGAGCTGCCAGGTTCCACTTTTATTCTATATCGGCATGATTGGGCTCCTGCAAGGTGATAAGTTGGGACAGATGTGCCCCTTGTGGAGAATTTCTTGGATCTTTCGCTTGATCTCCTCATTCTCTAACATAGAACGACGGTAGACTGGTCCATTGTGAAGCAATGCATTGGGGTGCTTGACCCGACAGTGCATAGATACCCCGGTAGGTGAGGAGAAGATATATGAGTATTCTTACACGACCTTATCCACTTGCTTCTATTGTGTGGAGAGGTCAATCGCGGAGACCCTAGATGTGACTACAATCTTTCACTCATTCTGAGAGTGAATCATGAAGAAGAAAAACTTCCCTGTCTGAGAGATGACCTTTCTGCATTGCTTGGCAGAGATCAAGGAAATAGAATTGGGTGGGACTGCCTCAAGTATCATGTACAATTTCTTGTTCAAATTAATAATAACAATGCAAGGCCTAGACTCATATACAACATGACGTTTCCATAAATATGTTTGGCCCAAAAGAAAATTACAAACTTTGAGAGGGGAATCATCACACAATACCTAGTCTTTGAAGGGCTTGATGTCATATGACAGGTGGCATTGTGGGCTGACGGAGATGTCTCCTCCTTGGCGGAGCCATCTGATGGTGTAGGGATGCAGATGCGGAATTTTCGGTAGGGCAAGTCACTTAAAAACCTCTGCTGAGATGAGGTTCTTCTGGCTAACACTATCAACAATGAAGTGTAGCGGGGTACCATTCACCCACATCTGTGAATGAAAAAGGCGTTCTCCTTCCTCTAGCTCATCTGTTTCATCGGGTTGGAGTTTGGTGGTAACAACAGTATCATTGGGTTCTACGTCTATGATCTTTCTCCCCCTTTCTAGTTCTGACTTAGTATCGGAACTCACATTTGATTCAAAGGATTTCACCTCAACCACCAACGACTACTTTAAGCGATAATCAACATTGTTATGCCAGGGGCACTTATGGAAGTCGCACCACTTCCTGGTATCTTTCTTTGTCTTTCTGGTGTCCTTCTTTGCTTACGGCCTAGACTGATTATCTTGAGGCTTTACTTGTTTTCTCTATCCTTTGTTCTGTGGGTTGGGGATTCCCTTTCCTTTCTTTTTATGTGAGGGGTTCCCAGGCCCAAATTGTCGCGTCTTTTGTTTGAGCTTTTGCTCGATTTTGATGGCATATGGGTAGGTCGAGCCCAAGAATGAGATGTATAGAAACTCCATTTCAGACTGGATGTATCTATGTAGACCGTCGTGATACTTGAGCACCAGATGTCTCTTAGAATCTTGAATACCCATCTTGGTGCGCAAGGTATGGAAGATATTTGTGAACTTGGGCACCGCTTGGTCTCTTTCATGCTACAATGTGGTCCATTTTGTGTACAAGTCATTATAAATTCCAACAGGGTAGTATTGTTACTTAATAACATCCCTGAAGGACTCTTAGGTGACTACAACTGTAAATAATGAGGGCTCCTCTATTTCCTTTTTCTCACAGAAAGTTTCCCACCAATCTTTGACATGGGGGATGACTTTGAGCAGTGCAAAAGTAATATTTTCTCTATTTGAGAAGTTATCGATAGAGAAATACCCTTCTAGTAGATTCAACCATTTGGATACTGTATCTACGTCTATCTGACCTTCAAATATAGGAATATCGAAGTTGATTTATACCTTGAAGGGGACAACACCTCCGTTTGAGGAAAATGCGTCACCTATTGGTAACCACCAAGGGATTTGTGCAAAACTATCCATCATCTCGTTCCTCTATTGCGTGAGGGATTTCTTGAGAAACATTTTGAAGGGATCTCTTGTCCCATTGTCTTTATTTTCTTCTTCTATGAGAGGTCTTTTTGGCGTGCGAAAGTGTTTTTCCTCAAGAGAAACAAGCTCGAGACCCAATTCTTTGTACCCTGACCTCGTTGGGGACATGCATTAAGAACGACAAGGAGAAGATCACTTTGATACCACTAATCCAAAATATATTTGCAGAACGAAATGAATATAGATTATTATCAAAATATGCTTAACACAGAATAACAGATATACAGTAAAATTGGTTTCTATTCAATAAGGAAATAAGTTGAAATTGTAAAATGCAGCAGAAACAAGCTTGCTAGAATGGTGGCAGCTTGTTTAGATTATTCGCAAGAAGATGATTACAATGAGGCTCTGAAGGCCTTTTTACAATAAACATGAATGTCAAAAAACCTAGACATCCAAAAAACCTAACCCTGGGAGATGAAGTGCCAAAAGTCATGTGGACCCCATTTGGGTAAGTTAGTACCTCAACTTCCTTGGGTCGTAACTTTTACAAACGATCTACGTTTTAGGCACATGATATCTCGTTGGAAAGGTCTATCCCAGGACTACACATTTTGTTGTTGTCTATCAAAGGTCATTTTGACCGTGGTGATCACTAAAAACATTGTTTAGGGCCTGAAAATGGCCCCGCAAGTTAGGGACCCAAAAACTAGGGAAAAAAACTGTCAAACTAGAAAACTGCCAAAATGAGCATGTTGGAATAGGTGGGAGGCCACCAACATCCATGTGGATCATTAATAGAGTATTTTTGGATTGTTGTAGCATATTTTGTTTTTCATAATCAAATTTTTAATAATGATTAAATTGGTGTCAACATACATAACTCATTATCAATGCCTTCATTTTTAATGAACATACTGTCAAACAATCACTAAAATGACATATCAAATTTCAATAAAAAAATTTCAAAAAATAATCAATAGAAAGATAAAAAAATTCATGACAAGTTTTGTTTTTATTGTAAAGTCAAATTCTTAATAAAAAAATACTTTTGTTTACCAAAAGTTGAAAAACTTCAGAAAATATATTTCATATTCTCAAAAAACAAGGAAAATAGACACCCAGATTCATGATTTTACCCTTATATTTAATCACTAAAAACATAGAAAAATGATGGATTAACCACTCTGGAAATATAATGGTGAATAAGGACGTTTAATGAAGGTTTATGGAATATATGGACATGGATTACTAACAAAATATTTACTTTAATGGGTGAAGAAATATGACAAAAACATAACCCAACACTAGCGTTTT
Organism: Picea sitchensis; assembly: GCA_010110895.2. Classification (NCBI taxonomy): domain Eukaryota; kingdom Viridiplantae; phylum Streptophyta; class Pinopsida; order Pinales; family Pinaceae; genus Picea; species Picea sitchensis. Next base: position 17,822 of record SNQJ01S0159821.1, read on the forward strand.
TTATGCCAATACAAAGGTAGGGGGAGAAGGTTTTGTTGGGGAGAAAATTAACCAATTTTTTCTATAAGGAGGACTTTGATTGAGCTTTGGAATAGGGTTGGAGAAGAAAAAACATAAGTTTGTGAGGATTCATGGAGGAAGATATTTGATGGTGGTCGATGAAGATATATGTTTAGACTAGATTCTTAATCCATCGCGGAGAACTTTGGTGGGAAATGTTTTAGGGTGTTAGTTTGGAATGGAGTATATTTTTAAGTGGATAGGGGATGCTTGGTTCCCCTTTCGTAGCTATGGACTGACATTCCATATCTTGACCAGGGACTAGATGGGGTTCATAATTATTTCAGTGGGGGACACAAAATTGGTTTTAAAGGGCGCATAGTTTATGGATAGCTCTACCCTGTCTCTCAAACCATGCACCCCTCTCTTTGATCCAAAGGATAATTCAATGGTTTTACCCCGGTGTGGGTAAAGAAACCCAATCTGCTAATGGAGTTCTGGTTAGAACCAACTATTAGAGCAATTGGCGATGTCATCGATAAAACTTTGTTGGTTGATGATAGTTTCATGGAAAGTGAATTCTACTCAGTTGTCAAAGTACTTGTGGAGCTAGATATTAGTAAAGTCCTGTTAGAATCTATGTTTTTTTTTTGAGGGATAAGCAACATACCCAAATATCAAACTACTTGAACATTTCATTCAAGTGCACTTGGTGTCATGGAGATGGTCATGTACTAAAGGATTGCTTGAATACCTTGATCCAAAAAATTTGGAGAAAAAAAATGCATTGAAGATATTCCCTTGGATAAGGAAAGAGAAGAAGATGATTGAAAACATTTCAAACCAATGGAAGGATTTGACCATGGAATTCCCACTTATAGGCCCTTATCTGGCTTGGAAAGTGGGGGACAGGTCTCAGTTCAGGATCATAATGGATTCCATAATTGGATGTAATAAGCATATTTTTCTTCTAGAGGATCTTGTACATCACTTGGAATTGATTGGGAGAAATACACTTAACTTGGTTTCCAAGAATTCCGAAACAACGATGTGGAAATAAGGATGGATGACTTCTCAAGATCTATGCCTTGAGGAGTATTGGGCGAGATGGTAGACATTATTCCTCTAATAACTACAAAAAACTCATATCAATATTAGTGAGCTCCTACATGACCTAATTTGGGGTTTAAATAAGCATGGGGTTGCATACACTATAACGTTGGGTTATCTAACACTCTTTCCACTTGGAAATGTTGAATTTAGCTTGTGGTAGAAGAGCCTTTGGAAGGTGAATCTTCCCTAAAAATTCAAGCTATTAATGTGGTTATCCATATCCAGGAAGGTCTTCACATGGGACCTTCTTCTGAAAAGGGGAAAGTTGAGGCCTAGTAGATGTTCTTTATGATTTTCTCGGGACGAAACTAATGCTCGTACCTCTTTCTCCAGTAGGATTATAGAACCAAGGTTTTGTGATAGGTACAAACATCCCTTGGTTTGGATTTTCTTTAGCATGGTACTACTATTGAACTTTTCCATCAATCCTAGTTATGAAGGAAGGAGTTGTAAAGTTATAAGGTGGTGCATTTTCTTGCGCTATGGAGAATATGGTTGGAAATGAACTTGTGTCTATGAAAAGGATAACTCGTTCCTACCACTCAAGTCTTATCCTATTTGCTAGCGTTACTACCCTTTTATAAGGTTTATCCAAAATTTAAAAATCTCAAGTATATTGGTGAATTTCAAGTAGATCAATCCTTTCCTTAGGGACTATTTAATGAATATTGTCAGTGATAGGATCAGTGGGTGGGTCTTGGATTTTCCTTAAACTTGTCTAATACATATTCTTTTCATTTAAAAGTTAATGGGGGAAGGGGGACAAACAATTATGTTGAATTCATGGATTTCCTCTATCTGTCAAATTTTGTTTTGCATCATCAAATAAATTATTTATCGGTCTATGGGGACTCACTATTGGTTATGGAGTGGATGAATCAACATGCGTAGGTATAGGATTTTTTTCCTACTGTGGTGGAAGAGTAGCTAAAGAAAGTGGCCAGAATATTTTGTCATATGAAATTTTTCGATGTTTATCGTGAACATAACCAGGTGGCTGAAAAACTCTCTAAAGAGGGGATAGATCTTTCAGAGAATCATTACTATTTTTTTTTTGTTTGTTAGTTTTTCCGTGACATGTGGGACTAACCTGTGGCTAAGAAACCACGACTCAGGGGCATCTAAGCCGTCAAAATCACCCGGGGATCACACCCGACCTGAGCCACACCAACCCTTAACATGGATGGATTTTTTGTCCCCGTAGGTTTTGAACCGGTGACTTTATCATCACAGAGTGCTTTAACAACACACTCTGTCACTGAGTGTCCCACACCTCGGGGACCGAAGAGAATCGTTACTTTTATTTGAATTTGAAAATGAGAATTCTGAAGTTCTTATAAAATCATTTGATTTTAGTTTTATTTAAATTTGTAATATGTCATCATGTCGTTTATGATTAAGCCATGAGGAACAATTGTGTTGTGAGTTCTTTTTTGGAAGTTATCTATTCTTGTCTTCAAGAAAAGGGTCATTTTTTAATTAGATAGTGAGTTTTTTTATGAACAATGGTGAACTATCTTGAGGGTATTTGGTGTCATACCCTAAAAAAAGGGCTTTTTGGATAATGCCTTGTGCGTCTTATGTTTACATTTTTTATTCTTCTTAAATAAGAGATACATTTTTCCTTGAATATTATTTATCTTATTAGGTTTTAATAAATCATTAGAATCCCCCCAATACCTTTCCTAGCAATTTTACATTCGTTGTTATGTGAAGGGTTGGTTGTTCCATTTTTCTTTTCACAAAACACCTCGATAAAGAACTTAATAATAAAAATACAAAGAGTTTTCATAAAATTATGATAGATGTATTTGATATTCTTTTTATAAGATAAGATATTTAATTCACTATTTAAATCCTTTAAGAAAATATCAAATCCTTTAAGAAAATATCAACTTTAATTTTGTGAGAAAAAAGTTGCCTTTGATTATCAAAATGATTCTAATGTAGAAAGTAGTACTTAGACTACTGGTCATATCTACGTATAAAGTTCGTTCTAATGCTTGAAGTAAGCTTAAGGGAGAAGCTTCAATTCTAACAAGATAAGACGTAGATGGGATAAGAATTAGAGGACAGCAGAAGACACTGATCCAACTTTAATTATAGCACGATAAGGGGTATATGGGATAGTGGTCCTACTAAATGTTAAAAAGATTCGATGGTGGTTTACCTTTTGTCCTAACAACTTGGGGTATGCATCCTTTTCGACAAAAGTGATAAAGGCATTAAGGCCACCCAACACTTTTCTTTTGCCCTCCGTGCATCCACGATTCTCTAATAACTACCCTACCCTCGAATAACTACCCTATCCTAAGTTCACTCGAATAACTACCCTTATCAACCCTACCCTCGAATAACTACCCTACCCTACCCTAAGTTCGCTCGAATAACTACCCTACCCCTTATCAACTAATGACCCTTATTATTCCCTTTCCTTCGCGTGATGCATAACTTTGCGAAAAGACCAAGAGAGACTTGATAAAATAAAAAGGAAAAGGAAATCAACCACAAAGAGATGGTGGCAGAATGCGAATGTTTAACGGCCACAACCGAAAGGCCGCTCCGTGGGGTATCGTCGCCTTTGCTGATCTCCGCATATCTTCATTCACTGGAAACTCGCCACAACAGTTAATAACTATAACTATAAATAGGAACCACCTTCCCAACTGTTATCACAGATCTCATTTGATTTCATAAAAAACTTAATAATAAAAGTATAAAAAGTTTTCATAAAATTATGATAGATGTATTTGATATTCTTTTTATAAGATAAGATATTTAATTCACTGTTTAAATGTTTTAAAAAAATATCAACTTTAATTTTGTGAGAAAGAAGGTGACTTTGATTATCAAAATGATTCTAATGTAGAAAGTAGTACTTAGACTACTTGTCATATCTACGTATAAAGTTCGTAAATAGTACTTAGACTACTTTGTCGTATCTACGTATAAAGTTCGTTCTAATGCTTGAAGTAAGCTTAAGGGAGAAGCTTCAATTCTAACAAGATAAGATGTAAATGGGATAAGAATTAGAGGAAAACAGAAGATACTGATCCCACTTCAATTATAGCACGATAAGGGGTATATGGGATAGTGGTCCTACTAAATGTTAAAAAGATTCGATGGTGGTTTACCTTTTGTCCTAACAACTTGGGGTATGCATCCTTTTCGACAAAAGTGATAAAGGCATTAAGAGCACCCAACACTTTTCTTTTGCCCTCTGTGCATCCACGATTCTCTAATAACTACCCTACCCTCGAATAACTACCCTATCCTAAGTTCACTCGAATAACTACCCTTATCAACCCTACCCTCGAATAACTACCCTACCCCTTATCAACTAATGACCCTTAATATTCCCTTTCCTTCGCGTGATGCATAACTTTGCGAAAAGACCAAGAGAGACTTGATAAAATAAAAAG
>SNQJ01S0159823.1:0-21719 GCA_010110895.2 Picea sitchensis
ACCCCCCTTTGAATGTGAAAAGGGGCTCTTTAGGGCACCATTAGGTCTTTGACCAGCCTCCCCACGCAGATTGAGCTCGAATTTGATGTCAAATCGACTTGGGAGCCGATCCAATAGTGGTTGGGAGGCCGACCAGCTTCATAAATGCGCCGTTTGGCAGGCGCACGGGTTTTGCACCCCACAGCCGCGCTTATGCGCCCGATATACGATGATATTGCGCGCATGTGCTCGTTTTCAGTGGGTGCAATGCGCTTTTTAATTTTTTAGCCAATTTTGTATAGTTTTGGCTCTTTTGCTGTGCTATGGAACTAATCCTTGTGCCATGAATGACTGTTTTTCTGTGCTGATGATGTTGAGTTCTTGTCGCCCTGTGCGGACGAAATTTCAGTGATAACACTTGGGATTTTCCAATCGTACATGAATTTGTTGGCAACTTCAATACTATATTTGGCAGGATTCCATAATACGTGGTTGGTTTTGTGGATTGGTTAGAATCGTTCGCTAACTTAGCGGAGGTTCAGGGTTCTATTCCCATTCAAAGGCATATTCGGTGGTATATGTTTTAAAATGGTTAAAAAACCATATTATATATAGTATATGGTTAACAATTCGTTGGTTTTAATTTTAAACATGTGGTAAGTAATATATATAATATATATATACCAAAAAACTCCCGCGCAGTAAGCGTTAATCTCCCCGTGCTTCCAGGTGCGAGGTCGCATGGTATAACACATTGACCAGGGGCTGGGGGCTAGCCCTTGACCCCTTTCTTCCCCCATATGAAACTTTGAATAATACAAATGATTTAATTTCCATATAGTAGTTAAAAACTATATGGTGGTACGTTGGTTGTGGGAGTTTTGTTAAGGTGTGGAGACTATGGAGGTCATGGGGTCGATTCCTCTAGACTCCATAAAATTTATATAACATAAACCAACATTAGCCAATGGGAAGCTGCCACGTGGAAACTTCTCACTGGTTGTTCAAATGCCACATGTCATGATATAAATCATCCACTTGTCAACCTGTAAATCATCCACTAGATGCAACTCATCTACCCAGTCAACTATAAGATCATGTGCCACATCACCATTGCCACGTGTGACCCTCTGGTGGTGCCATGCGACACCCCTATTTTTCTTGGTTTGACCAAACTTTGACTACCCATAACGTTTGTATACTAGCTCTGTTTGATGCATCATTTGCACCATTAGAAATTTGACGACGAGATCTACGCAATAATGTCATTTTAATGAACTTTTGAGACAGTCGAATTTTGAGTATTTATGGATCGCCTAGGACCTCTATGAGTGTTCCAAATCCTCATGGACCCCTGTGAGCATTCCTTTGATCCTCCTGGATCAAACCTCCCCACTAAATAACTTTTGGACCTCCAATAATATAAATACTCAACAACTTAGTGATGATAATTCACTCTTCCATCGTACTGATTCTTTTGGAAATAAGTCTTCATCTTGGGTCTTCGATCTCAGTACTAGATCAATGCACTTCTATATGCTTATATGGAATATAACTTTGAATCTGGCCTCTGACACTGTAGCTAATATGATATATATAGCTCTGGTTTTGGCTTATAGATTTCATAACAACATAATTCATGTTCACTAAATCTCTGCAATACCTGTATCTATATTTCAACATCCAGTCCCATCTCCTCCTACTGAAGATAGTCTATCTAGACCAATTTGAAACCAAGTCGAATGTTGATCTACACCTTGCCCTTTTCGACTCTCTATTCTTATACTGTTGATGTATTTGTAGAAGTCCCTGAATGAATACTATGTCCATTTTCGCTCCTTCCTTGAAGAATAATTCTGCTTGTATTGTTATCACCTGTACCTACATTAATTGCTTCTATTCAAGGTAGACATTGTACAAACATGACATAGAATTTAAAGATGCTTATAGCATGTACCTTTATGCCTCTTATTTTCTGACGATGATTACTTTTCCTTTACCAGCTCTAGAAAGATTTGCATTACTTTGATGCTCTTTCTTCTCCTGAACAACATGTTCCAACTACATGCATCCTTCTATTCCTTCACTTTCAGTTCTTCAGAATCAAGAATGTTGTCTAAGACAATTCGATCCATATGTATCCCCTTAGCTGATTATGAGACAATACAATTTTCCATATTTTTGTCTAAAGGATTATAAATATTCATAATGAGATTCCTCTCACTGTAAAAACAATATGTATATAGGTGGTTATCCAAAAACCTCTAACGATATTCCTCTCACTTTATAAAAAAGTGTAAGGTGTAAGGTGGCTATCTAAAAATCTCTAACGAGATTACTCTCACTCTTTACAACATATAAGGTGACAATATAGAAACTCTCTTTACAAAATTCCTCTCACTCATACAAGGTGGCATTATAGAAATTTACAGAGTCCCTCTCGGTCTTATACTTTACAATAATTACTTACAAGCCTTCTAATAGACTTCATGAGATTACACATATGCATATCATATTTACAAATATACATATCTACAATGATGGTTTTCTTCATGGACTCATTCTTCCAAATGTACTGGAAGGAGTTTCTCAACTTCCTATCTCTAACAATGCCTCTGACGTTGATGTTGAATCTGACGCTGAATCCAAGAAACCATTCCCTCAAATTCACAAACTTTGTCATTCATTGTTGCAGTAGCCAACCATATTCCATTGATTAGTAATAAACTAAACAACAAAAATGAATATACAGATGTGAAAGAGAATGCACCATCAAAATATTTTCCCTTCTTAACAGGAACACCATCAACCAAAGGACATGTTCTTCTTTCAACTGTAGACTACATATCTGGATCCTGGATGCTAGTATTAACTAGTGTGTTCCCTATAGTGACAATTGTCAAATTAGCCTTCATTTGATGAGCTCTCACAATGAACTCAATCTCATCCTTGAAAAGATGATACTTGTTCTTTTCCTTGTAGAAAATGGCCTTCATGTCATACAAGTATGGACTTCCCAAAACCATCACGCAAATGTCAAGTGGAACAATGCCTAATTCTACCTCATCAATGAAACTGGATGTGATCGTGAACCGTAACTTGCATTGTTTAGTTACCTATACCCGAGCATTATCACAAATCCAACCTAAAGGATACGGTCTCGGATGAGGCCTAGTTCCAATCCCAACTTCTGAACAAATTTCTTTGAAATAAGATTCACTTATAATCCACTATCAACAAATGTATCAATCTTAGTGTGCTTTGAGATAACTCGTAAATGAAACAATTCTTTTATTTTCCTTCCCTCGAGGATTACTTTAGACTTTGAAGAAGAAGTATGCGAACTGGATCTTGCAACATAAGATTTACCTTTGATTCCCATAGCTGTAACCTTGGTTTCATCCTCAGAATCTGATTCAAGGTACTGAACTATGGTTGTGTTCTACTTTTTACCCTTCCTAGACTGAGCCCACTTTGGCTTCAATTTTGGATGCAACTTCCAACACTTTTCCTCCTCGTGTCCTTTATTTTTGCAATGAGAACGTGTAGGCTTCTCTTCTTCTATATTCTTCACTGCAGTTGTCTTCTTGAAGTTATGTGGCTTTCCTGTGCCCTTACCACCAGTTCTCTTGGCCTTCTTTTGATCCTCATACATTTCTTCCACCATACCCTTCATTTCCATGAACGCAGAAAATAATGCCTCTTCAGTACCGAACGAATTTGGATTAGAAGAATCCATGTCTTTTGTTGAAGCCATTTCCTGCTTTCAAAATGCACGACTTGAACTAATCTCAGGAATGTATTCTTCAAAAGATCCTTTACCAAGATTGATTTTTGAACTCGTCACATCAACTTGTGAATACACATCAAAATTAGCTCTAATACCACATGATTTGAAAATACCACACGAGTTCTGATACTATCTTGATATGAAATATCAATAAAAATATAATACTAATTCAACCCGTAAATCCTTAGATGTCAAATATACACATACACATCCGACCAGATTTGGGAAATTGAAGATCGAATGACTATTTGCAACATATCATGTGAATGTCTTACTTGTCCATAAACTTCATTAATATTGACAAATAAATTGAAATGTAAATGAGATGACATGACAAAAAATAAAAGAACTCAATATACATTTATAATTGACATACATTATTGCATCTTGAAAGTCCCTTTAAATAGCATGATTGTTCTTCATCATCTCAAAATACCAAATTACATTATAATATAGGCTTACAAAAACACAATTTTGAAGACACTCCAAAAATCCACAACTTAAATGCAGAAACATAGTGCACTGTTGAATTCCTGGTGAAAAATCATGCAAAATTGATATAAAATGCTCGAAATTCTGTGAAGGTACCCCTCGACATGCTTTATAGTGTAAAATCATATGCCATGTACCCTCGACACACATTACGAGGAAAAAACCCACATTAAATTGTGTGTTATGATTTGTGTCTGCTTTGGAATGTGTGCCATTGCATTGGGATTCATGCCTAATAAATAGGCTCGGGCCTTTCCAACCGTACCAAAATTTGTTCTTAGCTTCATTCCTATATTTGATGGGATCCTAAAATATGTGGTTAGTTTGGTGGATTGGTTAGAACCATCTGCTAACTTAGTGGATTTTTGGGTTTCTATTCCTATTCCAAGGCATATTCGATGGTATATGTTTTAATATGGTTACAAAACTATACTATGTAGGCATTGTCTAACTGTTCTACAAAATGGATTTTTTCGCCGAAATCTGACTACATAAATCTTCACAAAATCACTATTTTTTGTTGTTTAAAATCCATTTATGAATGTAGAAATGGATTCGGCATGCTGAAAAACCCATGGCGATCTTGGATTATACATAAATAATCACTCAAATATGTGGATCCAACAATTTCTCACTGTATTTTGGGAAAATTTCCCTGGAAAATATTGCCGGTGAAGAGTCATTTAATAGAATGTTTAGACTACGACCTATTATATATAGTATATGGTTAACAATCCAGTATATGGTTAACAATCCATTAGTTGATATATATATATATATATATATATATATATATATATATATATGCCAAAAAAATCCTGCATAATAAGTGTTAAGCTCCCCGCCCTTCCAGGTGTGAGGTCACATTATATAACACAACGACCAGGGGTTGGGGGCTAGCCCTCGACCCCTTTCTTTCCCCATATGAAACTTTGAATTAATAAAAATAATTTAATTACGATATAGTAGTTAAGAACTATATGGTGGCACGTTGGTTGTGGGAGCTTTGTTAAGGTGTGGAGACTATGGAGGTCATGGGGTCGATTCCCCAGACTCCATAAAATTTTATATAACATAAACAAACATTAGCCAATGGGAAGCTGTCACGTAGAAGATTCTCATTGGTTGTTCAAATGCCACGTGTCATGATATAACTCATCCACTTGTCAACCTGTAACTCGCCCACCATATTCCAACTCATCTGCCCAATCAACTATACGATCATGTGCCACATCACCAATGACACATCAACATGCCATGATCACCCTCTAGTGGTGCCACGCGACACCCCTATTTTACCTGGTTTGACTAAACTTTTATTGCCCATAAATTTTACATACGAGCTCTATTTGACGCATCATTTACATAGTTGGAAAGCTGATGACAATCTCTATGAAATAATTTTCTTGTCATGAACTTTTGAGATGGTATAATTTTGAGCATTTATGGATCCCCTAGGACCTCTATGAGCATTCCAGATCCTCATGGACCTTTGTGAGCATTCCTTATATCCTCCTGAATTAGGGATTATTGGGCATCTCTTAGAAAAGTGATTATATTCATGACAAATATTGCATTTGAAAGGAAGTTGCTCATAGTCCACTTCTTGGAGGTATGTCCAGTTATCTAAGGTGAGTTTTATGGCCTTAGGGAGGCCTTTCACCAGATCTACCTCTACACAGATTCTGGCACAAGACTAAAGGCCTTCCTCGGGTTCAACATTGTTAATGTATTTAGCCAGAGAGTTCCCAATGGCTTGAAGAGTCTCGTCATTCCAGCAGTCAAGAGGCAGGAAAGGAAGATAGACTCGTACGGGAACAATCGATGGGATGTCATTTTTCAGATTAAAATCTGGGGTCCATCAATTCAGATACAGACCTCGATCCCCCATGAAGCAAGACCTGCTTCTAAAAATAAGGCCACGATCTTCCTTCTTCTCAAAAAGAAAAGAAGAAAAACCCCGTTTTCAAAAGGAATGCAAGATATTACTAGTCAAGTATGACTTCCAGTTCTTGTTAATCCAAATAGATGCAGATCTGGGTGAAGGGAAGATCCCAATGAACTGCCCTATTAAATTGTGTCTACAAATCTTAGTGCAATATATATCGAGCCTTCTTGGACCGACATCAAAGGGATCTCATCCAACTTTTTTATGAATCTCGACTGAGCCTATTTGGGTTTCTTTGGAAGGGTTGAAACCAGAGATGCAAACTTTGCAATATTTGGTGGGGGGAGGGGGGGGTGTTACGCAAGAACCCCTTCCATGGGAAGCCATTGTGGATGCAAGGGAGGACACTCAAGCTAAGGTTTCCTCAAAGCTCACATGCACGATTCCATAGTCAATTTCCTTTAGGTCGCTTTTTGAATTTTGTTATCATTTTATATTAATAAAAAATAAGCATTTCACGCACATGGGTACACATTGTTAAAACATTCAAAATACCACTCTAAGTTCCTTTAAATGATTTTCCATTCTCTTTGATCGTCAAATAATCATTTCATATTATACATTGCCTCACTCATTCACTCGACTAAAATATGATGTCATGACCCCTGCCGTTATGACTACATGTGACGCAAGCAAGTGAATTTTTTTTTAAAGATGATTTTTTTTTAAAGGCAAGAAAGAAACAACGACAACAATTAATCAATACAACTTGACATCGAACACAACGCACGCAAATTAGGCAACATACAATAACGACCCAACATACTAGCACCTCATGCAACTAGATGAAACATGCGATAATCAATTAGACCAAAACAAAAACGACTACCCTTACTGACAACATCAAAATCAACCCAACGCAACCAACAACAATGACACAAGTGACTAGAACCCTTACGACGGGCAAGGAACCAATCACCTTAAGCGTTATAAAATAAGTACAACATCAATTACATTGACAACATCTTCCTCGTCCGGAGGCTCATGACCCAAGCCATGTTATCAAATTCTCTAATCGACCAAGCGCGCAATGATCCAAACTTAAGGAATCATGTTGCTGCATTGTGACAAGCGCACTAGGAACCCAAGTGCAAACATAAATAATTTGAAGCCTTCGCCCCACCAGTTGGAGGTTTAGGAATTTATTGTGTGTGTAAACCATGGTGTCATGTTGTTGAGCGTTCATAACACACACACTAGTGCGTGACCCTACCACAAGCACTAAAGTAGGTTGCAAAACTTGCGGTAATCACAATTAAAACTATAAAAGCTGTTGTAGGAACAATTATACTATTTAACGAATCATCTCAATAATCATGATTAAAATAATTCAATTGTTGTAAGGACGATTAAACTTTTATAAGAGGTTAATCACCATAATCATCATCAATCAAATAAAATTTGTTGTAAAAAGCAATTAAAGCTATTATAATGGAAAATCTCAAAATTTAAAACTGTCAATTCAGATCACATCGATCATTTATTTCGTTCAATTCACCAACGTTGTCCTTAATTAAATCACTGCCACATTTTAATTCACTGCCACCCCATTATCTGTTAGTTTAAAAATAGCTATCCAAAAATCGTTGTCCATTAAAAATCGTTGACTAACATAAATTCCCTACGCTCAAATTCTAGTTTAAATATTATCGAAATTGTAACTATTTTTTTCTATGTTTTGTTTCTTTCACTAGTGGTTGTTTCTCTTGTAGTAGCTGCGCATATGAGAGACAATGCTACAATCAATTAAAAGTATTTTTCCTTTTTGTATAGTGGAAATAATTTCCTTCACGAGCCAAATAAACTGAAACCACAACAAGAAATGCTTTCGAAAATTCATAGATTGTCCATAAATGGATTTGGGTGAGCTTTACTCAACTTTGGAAATAGCTTACTGGTTTCATTATTGAATTCAAAGTTTGCTTGAAAATAAAGTCAAGATTGGAATTTAAACATACACAGGAATATATATATATATATATATATATATATATATATCTATTGGTCCTTGTTAAATTTAATAATGAATCCATGGAAGATACCTAGGCGCGGTCCTTCCACAATGCAGAAAATATAAGAATATCACAATAGAAATGCCAGTGCAGAAGGTATGAGAACATCCACGATTACACCCAAAATAAATGAGGATCTTTTACGATTTGACATACCGAGCATTATGCAGGAAATATATAAAGAATAAAACAGTAAAAATGCCAACACAAAAGGTATGAGAACATCCACGATTTCACCCAAAATAAATGAGGATCATTTACGATTTGACATACCGAGCACTATGCAGGGAACATATAGAAGAATAAAATAGTAAAAATGTCAGCATAGAAGGTATGAGAACATCCACGATTTCGCCCAGAATAAATGAGGATCATTTACAATTTGACATACCAAGAATTATGCAGGAAGGATATAAAGAATATAACAATAAAAATAATCGTTGTGTAATCCGTAACTAAAGCCTTCAGACATAACAATAAAAATTGCCATGTTTTCCACAACTAAATTCGTCAGACATAAAAATAAAAATCGTTGTGTATTCTACAACTAAATCCATCAGACATAACAATAAAAATTGTTGTGTATTCCACAACTAAATCCTTCAGACATAACAATAAAAATCGTTGTCAGACATATGTATAAAGCATATAATTTCGTTTTCAGATGTATGTATAGATTCGTTGTGTTTAGGGCATATATAAATTCATAACCAAGAACAAAAACCATAACTAGAATGTTGTGTAAACACAATAAAGATCCTGTCTAACAATGATAGTGCATGCGATTTGCGCACTCCAAGTATTACCCACACAGTCATCAGAGATCTGGAAATGCAGAGCAATGAAGTGGTAATGCGGTAGGAGATCTGGAATGCAATGAAGTGGAAATGCTGGGTAAAGTGAGGGTTAAAACAAGGTGTAAACGCACGATGAAAACTCAAGCAAAAAGAGAGGGTGTCGAGATTACGACTCAAGGGAAAACGCAGAGGAACTCACTGCAAATAAACGCTTGGTAGAGGAATGATCCTATAGTTATTATCCATGCATAGGAAAGCAGGGCATTTGAATCTAATTCTTAAACACCAGAGTGAAGACAGTCGGTTCATCTCCTGGCCGACTGCTCATGCACAGACTAATAACTTAAAGGATAGCGAAACAAAGGATAAAAACACAATTTGCATCCATATCTTCTTCGTGGAGAAGCAAATAATGAAATAAGAGCGCAATCAAGGAATAAAGAAAACGTAGGCAGGAGATACAAGAAGCATGCAAGGCTTTGAGTCTAGGGCTCATTCTGGCCATGCGCAAAGAGACAATAACTCATAAATAACGGATATAGTGGATAGCAAGGGTTCTTACTGAATAAATCAAGTGACAAGGGGATTGCAATTACCGTAGGAATGCATGTGCAAGAAATATCATGTCAATGAAATCTCCAACCGAGTACAGAAAAATAAACATGTGTAAATTAAATTTCATTGCAAGTAACAACTTTAATAGGCGTACCTTATCCAAGTGTGAGTGCTCCAAAGTCGATGTCCCGTGCACACTCTGTCCAGCTCCCGCTTGCCAACCGATGTGACCTCACTGGTACCTCCCAGCCAACGCTAGGGGTTCTCTTCTTCCCCTTGAGCCCCCCAAGCCTTAAAGGGGCCACACACACAATACCAGAGAATGATAGCACCCAGATCGCCTCACAAGGTCGAGCTACCACTTGTTACCCGAGCTAGGTATCCCAACTCCCATAAGAGAAAGTTTAGTCAAGATGAAATTTCAACAGCGTAACGTTACACAAGCCAAATGATGATCCATACTCCTCCTTCACCATCCTTTTTATAGAGTTTTCATGTAATTGGTTTCCCAAAATTCTCATTAGATTCCTTTTTTATCAAATTAATTAGGAAAAACCTCCCCTGTACACATGTCGCCCATTCCCCTAGTTGCACCAGAAAATCAATTTTATTAATTAATTAATTATTCCTATTTCCCTCACCCACCTAAAAGCATTCCTAAAAACGCTCATCGGTGTCCCAAAATTCCCTTAATATTCTTAAATAACTTACGCCTTACTTAATTCCTAGTTGAGTTTATAAATAGAAAGTTCTAAGGGCTAGATTCCTTACTAAGTTAGACATTCATCTTTTTCTTCAAGTTTCCCCCTTTTTCTTTAAGTTTCCTTTTCTTTTAAGTTTGCCCCTTTTTCCCTTTTAACTAAAAATAAATTTAGCAAGTGTAGACAAAAACAACCATTTACCCCTTTTAATAAATTTAATCCTCCATTACAATTTTTTTACTTTAATAATTAAGTTTGAATTTATTACCCCCCTTCTTGTTACATGTTTATTTATTTTGTTTCTTTAACCACATGTTCTACTTAGACCTAGGTTTTAATTTCCCTAGGTTGGGCGGAAATTTTTAAGGGAACTTTTAGTTATTAAACTTTACTCATCACATCATTCATTTTAAGGCCGACTAGGTCCTAAGGAGGCATAGTTTTCTAGGCACTAGGTTTATTCACTTATCATAGTTAAAATCGCGACCTGCCCTTCAGGATGCACTACGTGCTCCAAGGGTGCCACTCGCCTCTTTTCATTTTATTTGCGCGACATGCCCTTCAAGACAGACTACGTGCTCCAAGGGTGCCACTCGCCTCTTTCCATTTTATTTGCAGGACGTTCCCTTCAAGATGCACTATGTGCTCCAAGGGTGCCACTCGTCTCTTGACTAAATTTGGTATACGTCAAACCCCTGGAGTTAATACTCCGCCAGGTGATCTTGTGGGAGACTAAGGGCCTCTAAGGAATAAGGCCCCTGCCTCATTGCGCGCCCCTTAGAATCTTTGTGAGTGACTGTCACAGTCTGCTCTCATGACATTGTGGGTCTTCTTGAACTAGGTAATCGTTAACCTACAGTTTGAGCCACGACGAGAGTGCTAGTAGGCTATGACAGAACTGCTTCCACAACTCTCCCCCAATGTATCTGGTTTTCGTGCGTGACCCCTTTACTCCAAATGTGAGTCTGGTCAACAAGCTATCGTCAACCTGCATCCATCAACAAATCATGTCAGAAATAATAATCAATCATCATAACATCTAATCATTTGTACATATGTCACATAAACAACATTCAAACCCTAACAGTCCACTCCCTAACTCGATCCATAGTCTAAGGGGTTTCATCGATGCCTCTGCATCCTCAATGTCCATTGTCCTGCATACTTAGGAGAACCCAGTTAATAACACATGTCGATGTAAATATAACAAAAATGACATAACACCAAATCCACAATGTCTCATAATCATAATCAAAATAGCTAATAGTACAATGAATCAGATCATTTGCACGCAAGTGTCCTCAAAGAATAAGTTCACTCAATGCGCACAAGAGCGGGATGTTACATACATCCCCTCTTGTTTTAAACTTTGTCTCGAAGTTTCACAGTATGTAAGTGTCAAAATAAAGTGTATCAAAATATCATAGGTCTAGCTATCAACAAAAATGGGAACTGCTGACGCATATCATATGCATCCTCCTAGGTCTTCGAGTGTGGACTATGATTGTCCCACTAGGTCTTGACCTGATTTACTATTCGATGTCATAGCTGTCAAATACAATGGTCTAGGATACAGACCAGCTCTGTCGTGAGCACACCCTCGTCCGATACCTACAAGGAACTCATGTCAACAACATGTCTAGGATCACCAACATAATGTCTCAAAACAGAGACGTGAAAGACATCGTGCATACGCCTCAAGGATCAGGCAAGGCTAGTCAATAGGCCACATACCCTCTCTTTTCCACAATCTCGCAGGATCCCACGAACCTAGGAGAGAGTTTATCACCCTTTCCAAACTTTATCTAACTCTTATGCGGTTTCACCCACAAGAAGACTCGATCCCTAACTTCATAACTGCGATCGATATGACACACATCAACATAACTCTTCTGTCGATCCTGCACTTCCTTTATCCTTTGTCTTAGGGTTTTCATTTGGTATTCCATTTCTTGGATTGCTTCAGGTCCCACCAGGACCCTATCCTCAAGATGATCCCAAACTCAAAGGTGTCCAACATAGTAGCACGGAAAGAAACTCGAAAGGCACCATCTCAATGGTGCTTTGATAACTATTGTTATATGCAAATTCTACCAGTGGAAAGAATTCTTCCCGACGCTTCTGTGGGTCCATCACATACATATGAAACATGTCCTCCAAGATTTGGTTTGTTCTTTCGGTCTTCCCATCTATCGTTGGGTGATACGCGGTAGTAATGTTAAGTTGGGTTCCCAAGGCCTCTTGGAAACTAGTCCAAAATAGTCCTATAACATCGATCCTCTATCAGATATAATCCTCTTAGGCATGCCATGCAACCTCACAATATCACTGATGAAAACTCTAGCTCTGTCAGGTGCCTGATACGTTGTATGCACAAAAATAAAATGAGCATTCTTTGTCAGAGTTTTGACTACCACAAAAATCGAGTCATGTCTCCTTGCCGTCAGTGGAAATCCAACAATGAAATCCATCAAAATGACCTCCCATTTCAATTCCAAAATAGCGTGCGGCTGTAGTAATCCTGTCGGATGTTCAGCCTTCACCTGCTGTCATTCTAGACATCTTTCCACGTAGTTGACTATGTCTACCTTCATTCCTCTCCAGAAGAATAAGGGTTTAAGGTCTGCCCTCATCTTCGTGACTCCTAGGTGACCCATGTACATTGCTCTGTGAGCCTTGTTTAGGATCAAACTCCTAAACTAGTCATTGGGTGGTACGTAAATTCGAATTTTAAATCTCAATAATCCATCGTTGTCCGTAGTAAATCCTTCAAATTTTGGTACCATCATTGTGTTTTGTCCAAAAAAATCCTTGACCTCCTTGTACCAATCTTCATCGTGTTGAAAAGTTAGAATCTTTTCACGTAGATTCGTCTAAAGAGGATTCACTGAAAAGATGCGTGGTCTTCGACTCAATGCATCGGCCACTCTGTTCACTATCCCTTTTATGTAAGTAATCTCAAAATCATACTCGCTAAGCAATTTCGACCAACGTTCTTGTCGCGCGTTCAAGTCGCTTTGCATAAAGATGTGTTGTAGTCCACCGTGGTCCATTTTTTTAGTTTGATTTTTTTTCCAATAAGGTAGTGTCTCCAAACTCTCAAGGCATAAACAATGGCTAACAACTCCAAATCGTGCGTTGCATAGTTCTCCTCATGCCTTCTCAACTTTCTTGAGATGTAAGCGATCACTCGACCGTCTTGCATCACAACTCCGCCTAAGCCTTCCTTGGATGCATCAGTGCATACTAAGAATTCCACGTCCATGTCAGGGACCTTTAGTATCAATGATGTTGTCAACAACTCCTTTAGCCTCTGAATTTCTTCTGCGCATTTCTCGGTCCAAACAAAATTATTTTTCTTCTTCTGCAATTCCATGCTCAGATTTTCTATCTTCGAAAACCCTCGACGAACTGTCGATAATATCCCACTAAACCCATGAAGCTATGCACTTCGGGGACATTCATCGGCGCAAGCCAGTCCATAATAACCTTGACCTTTGCTGGATCCACTGCGATACCTTCGTTGGAGACAACATGCCCAAAGTAGTGAATCTTCTATTGATAAAATGAGAATTTAGACAATTTCCCCTACAATTTGTTCTCTCGTAGACACTGTAGTACCTTGCGTAAGTTCTCAGTATGCTCCTCCATCATCCAAGAGCAAATCAAAATATCGTCAATGAACACTTGGATGAACTTGTCCAAGTATTTGCGAAACACCTCGTTCATCAAATTCATAAATACCCTTGGGGCGTTCGTCAGTCCAAACAATATAACAGTAAATTCGTACTGTCCAAACCTTGTCTTAAGGGTGGTCTTAGGGATTTCATCCTCTTTGATCTGTAACTGGTGATACCCTGATCTCAAGTCGATCTTTGAAAACATCATCGCGCCTTTCATCTGATTAAACATATCATCAATCCTTGGCAGCAAATACTGATTCTTGATCGTTGCCTTGTTCAATTGATGATAGACAATGCGGAGTCTCCATGACCCATCCTTATTCCATATGAAGATAACAGGTGCACCCCATGGTGACACACTTGGACGTATAATTCATAGGTCCAACAACTCCTTTAGTTCCATTTTCAACTCCTGTAACTCCGAGGTCGTCATCCGATAAGGAATTCTTGCAATTGGTTCAGTCCCTGATTTTAGCTCTATGGTAAATTTCAAATCCCTCTCCGACGACATCCCAGGTAACTCCTTAGGGAAGACACTCACAAAATCTCTCACTGCCGGAAGGTGTTCTAGACCTTTTGCTACTCACTTCTCGTTTAACACAAGGATCACATAAATCTTACATCCCTTGCACATTCTCTTTCATAGTTGCAAGGAAGAGATGAACCTCAGGGCAACTCCCTGGTTTTGATCTACAATCACGCATATTTGTCCCTCATCATCGACCAAGCTCAACTGTTTTGTATTATAGTTGAGTATCGCTTCATGCGATTCCAACCAGTCCATACCGATCATGACGTCATAAGATCCTAAGATCATGACGTACATGTTGGCCCTGGTGACAAACTCTCCCAGGTTAAGGATACATCCTGTAACCTTCCCTCCAACCTTCAGTTTGGCTCCTGAAGCCATTTCTACAAAGATAAACTCATCCTGTTTGACTGCCTTTACCTTAATTCTTTTTAGCGCTTCCCTAGAAATGAAACTCTCCATAGCACCCAGATCTATCAAAATACTAAGGGTCTAGTTAGGGACAATATCTGATGTCTCGAGCATAGTCGACTGGTGCTTTTCCTGGCGATTATTCACCACTGCAAGAATCTGATGGGCCTTGCCCAAATCTCCCACGATAGTGGGTCTGACTGATCCAGATGCTCTAGTCCTCTCCACTGGGAAGTCACACTAGTAATGTGGCTACCCACATGTCCAACACCCTTTCTTCGGTCCAGTACTCCTGGTACCCGAAGTAGAAGCTGACGACCCACCAGCCTGAAACCCTGGCCTATTTTACTGAACAAGTCTAAACTACTACTGCTACGGTCGATGCTACTGCGATGCTCTGTAAGGATTTTTCTGCTAAGGCGTTGGTCACCGAGGTGTAGGGAAAGTGGATCCTCTTTGGAATCCACGATATCTTGGTGAATTTCTAGCTGGTGTTCGATGCTGCTGCACATGAGATGACACCTTCCCCGCTGGTCTCACTGGAGTCTTGGTATGACCCTCGCTGATAAGATCCTCCTCTGATATGAGGGTCTTCTGGATGACATCATGCAAGGTTTGAGGCATCATAATCCTAACCTTTGCACGAATGTTGACATTAAGTCCAAACATGAACTTGTTGACCTTAAGTTTCTCGGTATTCAAGTGCAGAGCATACTGAAGCAACTACATAAAACAGGCCTCGTACTCGGGCATCGTACGACAACCCTGTCTCAAGGCATTGAACTTGTGGAGTTGATGCTCAATGAATTCCTTAGACAGATACCTCTCCCGGAACCAATACAGCTGCCTCGGAAGATCGGAAGAGCGTCGAGGCAGCTGTANCCCGGAACCATTCCTTAAATAGTTCCCATGACACGTCTTCAACTGCCATGTTCAAATGTGGCAGGAGCGTCTTCCACCATAGAAGAGCTCTCCCCTTTCAATTGAAATATCGCCATGTGGACCTTAATGATGGAGGTCATAATCGCGAAGCGTGAAGCACATTTCCTTGCTATCCAACCATGCCTCGATGATTGAGCCGTCCGCGACACTCGTGGACTTGAGAACGTATCCTTCTCGAGTTCTCGGTGAAGCTAGAGGTACTAGCTGGGGCGCGCTATGGACCCGTAGGGGTACAAGCGCCCTGGACTCATCTTAGTACAGATGGTGAATCAAGGCCTCTGACGTTCCCTGGAAGGGCCTTTTCAGACCATCATCATCCCTTACAAAAATCGAATTCATCCCAAGGAATTGTTCTTTCTCCTTGGGGGTTAGACTCTGAGGGTGTGGACACTTATGGAGGCGTCACACCTCCTTCCATGGAACCACATTGCAACCCTCTGTGGCATCTCTAAACGAGATCACCACATGGACACGTTAAAGTTTTAATTAGCGCTAGGTTAATACTCAAGGGTTTACTGCAGTGGAAAGCATGACGATCCACAGTCATAGGGTTAAAACCGCTATGATACAATATGTCATGCACCCCTGTCATTATGAATACATGAGGCGCAAGAAAGTGAATTTTTTTTGAAAGACGGTTTGTTTTAAAGGCAGGAAAGAAACAACGACAACAATTAATCAACACAACTTGACGTCAAACACAACGCACGCAAATGAGGAAACAAACAACAACGACCCAACATATTAGCACCTCATGCAACTGGACGAAACATACGATAATCAATTAGACCAAAACAAAAATGACTACCCTTACTGACAACATCAAAATGAACCCAACGCAATCAACATCAATGACACAAGTGACTAGAACCCTTACGGCATGCAAGGAACCAATCACCTTAAGTGTTATAAAACAAGTACAACATCAATTACATTGACAACATTTTCCTCGTTCGGAGGCTCATGGCCCAATTCAGGTTATCAAATTCACTTATCGACCAAGCGCACAATGATCCAAACTTAAGGAATCATGTCGCCGCATTGTGACAAGTGCACTAGGAACCCAAGTGAAAACATAAATAATTCGAAGCCTTCACCCCACCAGTTGGAGGTTTAGGAATTTATTGTGTGTGTGTAAACCATGGTGTCATGTTGGTGAGCATTCATAACACACACACTAGTGCGTGACCCTACCACAAGCACTAAAGTAGGTTGCAAAACTTGCGGTAATCACAATTAAAACTATAAAAGCTGTTGTAGGAACAATTATACTATTTAACGAATCATCTAAATAATCATGATTAAAATAATTCAACTGTTGTAAGGATGATTAAACTTTTATAATAGGTTAATCACCATAATCATCATCAATCAAATAAAATTTATTGTAAAAAGCAATTAAAGCTATTATAACAGAAAATCTCAAAATTTAAAACTGCCAATTCAGACCACATCGATCATTTATTTCGTTCAATCCGCCAACGATGTCCTTAATTAAATCACTGCCATATTTTAATTCACTGCCACCCCATTATCTGTCAGTTTAAAAATAATTGTCCAAAAATTGTTGTCCATTAAAAATCGTCGACTAACATAAATTCCCTATGCTCAAATTCTAGTTTAAATATTATCGAAATTGTGACTATTTTTGTCTATGTTTTGTTTCTTTCACTAGTGGTTGTTTCTCTTGTAGTAGCTACATATATGAGAGACAACGCTACAATCACTTCAAAGTATTTTTCCTTTTTGTATAGTAGAAATCCTTTCCTTCATGAGCCAAATAAGCCCAAACCACAACAGAAAATGCTTTCGAAAATTCATAGATTGTCCACAAATGGATGTGGGCGAGCTTTACTCAACTTTGGAAATATCTTACTAGTTTAATTATTGAATTCAAAGTTTGCTTGAAAATAAAGTCAAGATTGGAATTCAAACATACACAGGAATATATATATATATATTGGTCCTTGTTAAATTTAATAATGAAGCCAGGGAAGATACCTAGGCATGGTCCTTCCACAATGCAAAAAATACAAGAATATCACAATAGAAATGCCAACACAGAAAGTATGAGAACATCCACGATTACGCCAAAAATAAATGAGGATATTTTACGATTTGACATACCGAGCATTATGCAGGAAATATATAAAGAATAAAACAATAAAAATGCCAGCGCAGAAGGTATGAGAACATCCACGATTTCACCTAGAATAAATGAGGATCATTTACGATTTGACACACTGAGAATTATGCATGATATATATATATATATATATATATATATAAGAATAAAATATTAAAAATGCCAGTGTAGAAGGTATGAGAACATCCACGATTTCTCCCAGAATAAATGAGGATCATTTACGATTTGACATACCGAGCATTATGAAGGAAGGATATAAAGAATATAACAGTAAAAATAATTGTTGTGCAATCCGCAACTAAATCCTTCAGAAATAACAATAAAAATTGTTGTGTATTCCACAACTAAATCTATCATACATAACAATAAAAATCGTTTGTGTATTCCACAACTAAATCCGTCAGACATAACAATAAAAACTGTTGTGTATTCCACAACTAAATCCTTCAGACATAACAATAAAAATCTTTGTCAGACATATGTATAGACCATATAAATTTGTTGTTAGACGTATATGTAGATTTGTTGTGTTTAGGGCATATATAAAATCATAACCAAGAACAAAAACGATAACTAGAATGCTGTGTAAAAACAATAAAGATCCTATCTAACAATGATAGCGCATGCACATTGCGCACTCCAAGTATTACCCATGCAGTCATCATAGATCTGGAAAAGCAGAGCAATGAAGTGGTAATCCAACAAGAGATGTAGAATGCAATGAAGTGGAAATGTTGGGTAAAGTGAGGGTTAAAACAAGGTGTAAACGCATCGTGAAAACTCAAGCAAAAAGAGAGGGTGTCGAGATTACAACTCAATGGAAAACGCAGAGGAACTCGCTGCAAATAGACACTTGGCAGAGGAATGATCCTACAGTTATTATCCATGCATATGAAAGCAGGGCATTTGAATCTAAGTCTTAAACACTGGAGTGAAGATAGTCGATTCGACTCCTAGCCAACAGCTCAGGCACATACTCATAACTTAAAGGATCATGGAACATAGTATGAAAACATAATCTGGATCCAAATCTTCTCTGTGGAGAAGCAAATAATGAAATCAAAGTGCAATCAAGGAATAAAGAAAATGCAGGAAGGAGATACAAGAAGTAGGCAAGTTTTTGAGTTCGGGGCTCATTTTGGCCACGTGAAAAGAGACAGTAACTCATAAATAAAGGATATAGTGGACAGTAATGGTTCTTACTGAATAAATCAAGCAACAAGGGGATTACAATTACCATAGGAATGCATGTGCAAGAAAGCTCATGGAAATGAAATCTCCAACCGAGTACAGAAAAATAAACATGTGTAAATTAAATTTCATTGCAAGTAACAACTTTAACACGCATACCTTAGCCAAATGAGAATGCTCCGAAGTCATTGTCCCACGCGCGCTCCGTCCAACTCCTACTTGCCAACCGATGTGACCTCACCGGTACCTTCTAGCCAACGCTAGGGGTACTCTTCTTCCCCCTGAGCCCCTCGAACCGCAAAGGGGCCACACACACAATACCAGAGAATGCTAGCACCCAGCTCACCTCGCAAGGTTGAGCTACCACTTGTTACCCTAGTTGGGTATCCCAACTCCCACAAGAGAAAGTCTAGTCAAGATGAAATTTCAGCAGCGTAACGTTACGCAAGCCAAATGATGATCCAAACTCCTCCTCCACCATCCTTTTTTATAGAGTTTTCATGTAATTATTTTTCCAAAATTCTCATTAGATTCCTTTTTTGTAAAATTAATTAGGAAAACCCCCCCATACACATGTCGCTCGATCCCCTAGTTGAACCAGAAAATCAATTTTATTTATTAATTAATTATTCCTATTTCTCTCACCCACCTAAAAGCGTTCCTAAAAACGCGCATCGGTGTCCCAAAATTCCCTTAATATTCTTAAATGATTTACGCCTTACTTAATTCCTAGTTGAGTTCATAAATAGAAAGTTCTAAGGGCTAGATTCCTTACTAAGTTAGACATTCAACTTTTTCTTTAAGTTTCTCCTTTTCTTTAAGTTTCCCCCTTTTTCTTTAAGTTTCATTTTCTTTTAAGTTTCCCCTTTTTTCCTTTTTAACTAAAAATCAATTTAGCAAGTGTAGATAAAAATAACCATTTACCCCTTTTAATAAATTTAATCCTCCATTATAATTTTTTTACTTTAATAATTAAGTTTGAATTTCTTACCCCCCTTCTTGTTACATGTTTATTTATTTTGTTTCTTTAACCACATGTTCTACTTAGACCTAGGTTTTAATTTCCCTAGGTTGGGCGACAATTTTTAAGGGAACTTTTAGTTATTAAACTTTACTCATCACATCATTCATTTTAAGGCCGAATATGTCCTAAGGAGGCATAATTTTCTAGGCACTAGGTTTATTCACTTAACATAGTTAAAATCGCGGTGTTCCCTTCAGGATGCACTACGTGCTCCAAGGGTGCCACTCGCCTCTTTCCATTTTATTTGCACGACGTTCCCTTCAAGACGCACTACATGCTCCAAGGGTGCCACTCGCCTCTTTCCATATTATTTGCACGACGTGCCATTCAAGACGCACTACGTGCTCCAAGAGTGCCACTCGCCTCTTGATTAAATTTGGTAGACGTCAAACCCCTGGAGTCAATACTCTGCCAAGTGATATTGTGGGAGACTAAGGGCCTCTAAGGAATAAGGTCCCTGCCTTATTGCATGCCCCTTAGAATCATTGTGAACGACTGTCATAGTCTGCCCTCGCGACATCCTGGGTCTTCTCGAACTAAGTAATCGTTAACCTACAGTTCGAGCCATGGTGGGAGTGCTAGTAGGTTGTGGTAGGGCTGCTGCCACACCTCTCCCTCAATGTCTCTGGTTGTCATGCCTGACCCCTTTACTCCAAATGCAAGTCTAGTTGGAAAGCTATCGTCAACTTGCATCCATCAACGAATCATGTCATCAATAATAATCAATCATCATAACATCTAATCATCTGTACATATGTCACATCAACAACATTCAAACCTGAACAGTCCACTCGATGACCTGATCTGAAGTCTAAGGGGTTTCATCGATGCCTTTGCATCCTCAATGTTCAGAGTCCTGCACACTCAGGAGAACCTAGTCAATAGCACCTGTCCATGCAAATATAACAAAAATGACATAACACTAAATCCACAATGTCTCATAATCATAATCAAAATAACCAATAGTACAACGACCAAGATCATTTGCACGCAAGTGTCCTCAAAGAATAATTTCACTCAATGCGTGCAAGAGCGGGATGTTATAGATGAATAAACTTGGGTATAAAACAAGTTTGAGAAACCCAACTTATCATTGAGTAGGGTACTAGTAGAACAATTTGTTGCAGAGAACAACCCGATCGAAGTTATAAAGAGTTGGTGGCAAAGTGAAAGTAGTTTCTAGAAGCACCCATGCAATTCTTATCCCACTATTCACTTCAACTAATGCATAGCAAACAAAATCATCTTGCTCAACATACTCCAAGTTGTATGTAGAGAATAATTCCGAGAACTTTTGATAACATTACATTAATGGTCAAGTGATGGAAACTTCATTCATGGTCAAGTTAATATTTATCTAAATATAGAAGTTTTGATACTCCACCACCATATTTCAAACATTAATTAATTTTATTATGCATCGTTCAATTCATTTTCTCATGTGCGCAATGCCTTCTCTAGGAGTATGGATCTTGAGTTTGTTTTTGACCTATTTTAATTTGTTTCCTCATGGTTGCTT
>SNQJ01S0159824.1:0-21807 GCA_010110895.2 Picea sitchensis
CAGTATTCAAGTCTATTCTCGGGAAATTTATTCCCTTATTTGTCTCAAGTAATGCCCTGGATAGATCTTCCCACAAAGACGTCCCTTTTTAAAAGTTTACCCAAGAATCTGCCAGAGGATTTTATGGCGTAAGTCTAAAAAGCCTTGCACGAGAGAGAATGGTCCTCTTAGACTTAGGACATTTCGGCGTTTCAGCACCCAGAGTACTTAAGTAGGAGTTTCCTTGTACTCGCAAGTCCCAAAACCCTGACTTGAGAAATCCTGAAATGCTAGCGTGTGGGTAAGTTATGAGTTTTTGGAGCTTCGACACCTAGGGTACCTAAGTGCGAGTTCTCCTGTACTCGCAAGACTCGAAACCCCAATTCACGAAATCCTGAAATGACGACATGTGGATGAGTTAGGACATTTCGGTGTTTCGGCACCCGGAATACCCAAGGGAGTATTCCCTTGTACTCGCAAGTCCCGAAACCCCGACTTGCGAAATCCCAAAATGATAATAGTATGGAGAAGTTATAAGATCTCAGAGTTTTGGTACCCGGGATACCAAGAGGCAAGTTCCTTGTACTCGCAAGTCCCGAATCCCTGACCCGTGAAATTTCGATGGGTGAAATCCCGAATTAGATGCGCAGGTTAAGAGTTGGTACTTCGGAGTTTCATCTCCCAGAAGATCTAGATGCGAGACCTCCTGTCTGCGCACATCGTGAATCTCTGATTCACGAAACCCCGAATTGGACCAGCATGGGTAAGTATTGGTGTTCGACATTTCAGGAACCGGGACGTTCGAGGATAAGTTCCCTTGTACCCACTAGTTGCGAAATCTCGAACTGCGGAACCCCGAATTTGGTCGAGTGTATGATGAGTGGGCGTATCGGCTTTTCGGCATTCGGGTAGTTGAGGAGTGTGAATCTTATACCTCTTGTATCGCAAGGTTTCGATATACGAAACCCTGACTTACAGAATCCCAAATTGGCATAGCGTGACTTGGTTCAACATTTCGACGTTTCGGTACCCGAAAAACCCAAGGGTAAGTTTCCCTTATACTCGCAAGTCCCAAAATCCTGACTTGCGAAACCCCGAAAGGATAGAGTGTGGAGAAGTTATTATACTTCTGTATTTTGGCACCCGGGGTACCTAAGTGCGGGCCCCATGAATTCGCCAGTCTTGAAACCCCGATTAGCGAATCCCGATGGAGGAAACCCTGAAATAGTGGAGCATGTTTAGAGTTTTGATGACTCGGAGTTTTCGGCTTCTAATAGTGCAAAACCCCGAAATAATAATAGTGCAGATGAGATATGGTGTTTCGGTGTTTCGACACCCGGAACACCTAACGGTAAGTTCTCCTGTTGTCGCATATCCCAAAATTCCGGTATGCGAAATCCCGAAGGGTAGAGTTCTAGGGCTTAATCCAAGTTTTTGTGAATCTCGATAAGGGGTTAAACTCGTTTCAAGTTTCGGCCCTTCGAAAGACAAGAGATAAAAGGAAATACATGTATCGCGATTTCTCGAATCATGAAAGCCGACGAGCACCTCTCTGATAAGGCCTATGGTCCTAGCCACCGATCACACGAGTACGGATAAGGGATGGTAGGGTCTGTATCAGGCCCCGTAGGGATTCGGGGAATTCCATTCCTTGAAGAAGAGAAGAAAAAGGACGAAATTTTTTTAATTTCGTAGTGGGTATGTTACACAAGGATTTTTCCATCACAGAGTCAAATCCTATTAAATAAAGTGCAAGAACATATTAAGAAGAAAGATTCTCATCATGTCAGATAGATTTAGAAGAAGAAGAGTGTGAAGAAGGCATAATGGACCTTGAAGCATAATTAGTTAGTGCTTTGGATGAATTGGCAAAAGAAAGGAAGAAAAACAAGTCTCTTGAGGAACAATTAGTCAAGAAGAATTCTCAAGAAAGTTTCGAAGAATCCCAACATGTCATCGTACAACTAAAAGCTCAACTGGAAGAAGCCAGAAAGATTGAAGAAACATACAAGAATCAGATGGGAGAGAAGCAGTGTTTGGAAGCCGAGATAACAACACTAAGAAAGGAAGCAATGGAAGGGAAGCAGTGTTTGGAAGCTGAGATAACAACACTAAGAAAGGAAGCAATGGAAGGGAAGCAGTGTTTGGAAGCCAAAAGAAAGGAAGCATAGAAAAGAGAAAATATTTTGACAAGTCATCTTAAGGAAAGAATTGAGGACTTAAATCAACTTGAAGAAAAATTTGGTCAAGAAAAAAGAAGACTTGAAAAGGAAATCATCTCCTTGAAGATCCAACTTGAAGAAGCAAAAAGAACAGAAGAAGTCATGAGTTAGATGATGAAGAAAGAAGAAGAGGTTGAGAAGCTTGGAGAAGAATTTGTCACATTGAAAGTTAAAATCGTCAAGCTCAGTAAGAACGTTGAAGAGACAAAAACATCCACATAATTCGTAGAGAATGTTGAAGAGAAGCACTCCAGGTTGCTAGAAAAGAAGAATGAAGAAAAAAGTAAGAGTTATGCAGAAGTACTCAAAGGAAGGAATCATGGTCAGCTAGAATCAAAGAAAAATGATAGAGATATATCTTCAAGAAGACCCTCCACATTCAAGCCTCAAAGAAGCTTCAATCATGAGCATGATCAACCAAGGCAGGAATTCAGAACAACTACACCACAAAGAATATCATCCACTCCGAGACATGCAAATTTATTTTATGGTCATTGTTTTTATTGTACCAACTTTGGACATAAAGTTGCAAATTGTAGGGCTTATGGAAGAAATGTTTAAACAATAAATGCTTATGTGGCCCCACATAACATTGAATGTTACAAATGCCACAATTATGGTCAGATAGCTCATGATTATAGGAGCATGATGGATACTTCTATCAGATATAATAAATTTTTGGAAAGAAAAAAAGAACAGGTAAAAGGAGAGCAGATGAATGAAGGACACCCAGAAGTCATACTCTCAGGATTGGAAATAGTACAAGATCAAGAAAAATCTACATGAAAAAAGAAAGATGTTAGAAAAAGGAAGGTTTGGAGAAGAAATTAAAATAAAGAAGAATAGATGAATAAAGACTAGGTCCCGTAGATCATAGGATTTTCAGTAATGTGAGCAAGAAAAGAAGAACAAGTGAATAAGGAACAAGCCCAAGAGATTGTACTTTCAGGAATTGTAGTGCAAGATCAATCCACAGGAAAAAGGGAAGAAGTCAAAGTTCAGAAAGATGATGAGTGTACATACGAAGAGGAAGATTACTCTGCATCAGAGCGGGTATTCTTCTGAGCCACCCGGCTTGGAGACTCCCAATGAATATGAATATTTAATAAGGGGAGTCAGTGCAATAAATACTACAAATTAGAGAACCATCTTTCAATCAGGTTGAAGTATTTGCAGAGAAAGATAACAAAAGTACAAAATAACAAATTGATCGGTTGAGAAGTATTATTCCCACACATATATCAGTTGGCAATTACACATGAAGAAGTTTATAATTATATTCCTTCAGGAAGAGATATCTTTAGTGTAGGTTGTTCAATACATGTAGAGTTTGATTTGCAGATAGAGTAGATCAATGGACACATTTGATTTAGTTGCAGTCATGAAGCCTTTATGATAGTACAATCATAGATGGGTCAACATTTTGGACAATGGAGTAGCATAGTTATGGACAACTTATGACATATGGAAAAATATGGATTTATGGGATCATTAACAGGGACAAAAAACATGGGTCAAAGAAAATGCATATCAGTGTATTAGTGGAATCAGTTGAAATCAATTGGTCACAGAAAGGCAAGTAGTGAAAGGCACAACAAAATAGGGAAATAGAAACCTTCAGCATAAGTTATATCATCATAGGGACATTGTTGAATAGTATGGTCATGATAGATCATTTGAATTAAATAAATTTTGAATGCTTTTTATATATATCAGAGATTTACAAGAGGAAGCACCAATGGACAATTAGCAAGAACTGGAAGAGAGGAAAGGAAACACTTATAGGTAACCCTACATTGATTTACACGACATCTTGTAGAGAAGTCAAGGGAAGATAAATCATTAGAGAAAGAGATTCAAAACAAAAGAGAAAGAGAATGATAATCGATGGGGGGAGTTATCCTTTTTCACACAATGTCAAAGGAAGAGAAAGAGAATGATTTTTCAGCAAAGGTATACTTTCATGGGAAGTCACATAAGGAGAGAAACATTTGAAGAGAAAGAAAACATGCATGGAAACAGAGAGAGAGAGAGAGAGAACATATGCATGAAGATAGGGGGAGCAGCCCCAAGGAGAGAGACTCTTTGCCATTGATGTCAAAGGGGGAGAGTGAGAAAAAATGATGAGGAAAAATGGTCACAGGGGGAGCAGGAGTGTTGGAGCATCGTTGTTTCCATCGGTGTTTTCATCAAAGTTGGTGTTTCCATCAATGCCAAAGGCGGAGATTGTTGGACATTTGGTTTGGACAGTTGGTTGTCATTGATGTCAATCCTTGGAGATTGATGTAAACCCTTGGAGAAGTCCAGAATCCATAGAGATGTGATTGAGATAGATGGATAGTTAGTTTTCATTGATGGAGTGGTTGATGTCAGCATATGTGTTGGGTGCATTTGATGAAGTTTGCATGTAGCCCCGAAGGTATGGTCATGGAACCCACAGTTGATCAAGGAATAAAGACATGAAGTTCAATGTATTTGCAAGTAAGACTATCATAGATGGATAGTACTCATGTCACATGGCTCCTTACGATTGAGGAGATATGGATTTGTAAATATTGGAGGACCCTCAAGAATATTCTAGAATCTCCTAGAAGGTCAACAAGAAGTCAATTATTCTAGAAGCCTCTAAAAAGTCTTCAAGAAGTTTGTTAGTCAAAGTAGTTGCAACAAGAAGTTAATTATGGGTAAAGTAGTTGTAACAAAGAAATTATGAGTTCACTAATTATGGGTAAAGTAGTTGCAATAAGAAAGGGCACGTTGACCCTAAAATTATGAAAAAGGGTAAAACAATTATGACCCTAATTGGCAAATATGAGTGAACACGTGATCTATTGGCGAATATGAGGTAGCAAGGATGAGGTAAAGTAAAGGGGACGCTTGTTCTAGGTTGCAGAAAGGTATGATTATGCAACAGGGTTTTCACATGTTATGAGGTATGTCATTGTGTAAGTTTTGAGGGTTATATCTTGGTAATGTTATGGCTCATATTGGTGGCATGGATTGGTGATATTTTAGATATTATGGTTTATTCTTGATGCACATCTTGAGAGTTTTGGTACTTGTTTAGTACATGGTTTATGGAATATATTATGGTACATGTGTGAAGCATGTCATATGGTACATGTTTGAGGCAATTTAGTTGAGTTGTATCGTTGAAGATATTGGTACAAGTTGAGGTTGCATAATAGTGAGGGTTTGATACATGGTTGATGTGATAATTCATTAGACTTGTTTCATGAACGATATGACACATGCTTAAGGCATATCTTGGAGGCCCCTTTTGGTTTATGGTTGCATAGGGTTGAGGTTCATGCTTTGGTGTTATTCTTGAGACATATTCTTGGTACATTGTATATGGTTGTTATGGTTCATTGTTAGAGGCACATCTTTGTGATATAGGAATATACTTGAGGCATATGCTTGGTATATGATCTTGGTTGATTATGATGCATTCTTGAGGTTTTGGTTTATACATTGATGCATATGTTGGTATACAGTTGATGATTAATGTACATGGTTGATGGTTGAGGTACATGGTACAGGTGTTGGTGACTGGTTGATGCATTTGTTTTTGTACATGTGTTGGTGCATGGTTGATGCACATGTAATCATATAGGTTGTGGTACATGGTTGATGCTTGATAAGGTACAAGTTGATGATTTTGTACATGCTTGGTTGAGGCATGTGTTGGTGATGTTGGACATCTAGTTGAGAGGTGTCCTTGGTATATGATCCATGTGAGAGGATTTGGTTGAGTATCAATGAAAGTGATAGGTTGGATAGGTTGGTCAGTGACAGGTTGATGTGACGATGATAATGATGGTGGCAGTGATTATGGTAGTGAAAATTGGTCTACACTTATATTTCAGGGCGACATAACGGGGTAAGGAAAGGGGGTTGTAGCCTCCTTTCGGATGGTTTCGGAGAACACAGGGAGTTGGAGCTTCCTTTAAGTTGGAGCCTAAGAATTAGGGGGTTGTAGCCTCCTTCTGGTTGGAGCAAGAGAATTCATGTTGTTGTATATTCCTTTAGGTTGGTGCTTGTAAATCACGGTGTTGGTGCCTCCTTCCAGTTGGTTCTGGAGAACTTGGAATTTGGTGCATCCTATGAATGTATTCTTGATATATATAAGAAAGAATTATGTGGTTTTCTCCCATTTGGGTTTCCACATAAATTCTGGTGTACTGTGTCCTTGATGTGATGTTGCTTATGTTTATATGTTCTTGATATATTGATGATATACTTCTAATAAAGTTCACACACACACACACACACATATTGGTTAAAAGTGGTATAAGTGCTCATACTAATTCACCCCCTGCCTTTCAATATTCCAACAACCTGAAGACATAAGCCTCTGATACCACCTTCCAAATCTTGTGGTTTCCCTAAACGAACCATTTTTTAGGAAATTCAATAAGGAAAACAAGGATTTTTTTGAGTTGGTGGAGGACTGGTGGTGTGACAAAGATAGAAAATTCAAGCACAGACAGAGGTTAATCCCTGCCTAGGAATTTAAAAGGCCCTACAAAATGTTAAATTCCATGATATGCATGATTTATGGAGAATAAAAGAGCACTCATTTTGAGATGGAATGGCTACCAATGGACTACACAGTAGTGTAGACATGAAAAATATTTAATTGGGAAAACATACTAACCTGCAATACCTATCAGAACCTTAGGAATGTCCCAGGTATGAAAAAATCAAGTTTCTACATGTATGCATACCTCATTGATCATGTATGCTCTTCTATACAATTTGTTTCCTTTGGATGGATTTGGGACCAATATCAACCACTTGTACATGTTTATTATTTAGGCTATGTGACATAAACTATAAGAAATAAATTTATGACATATGTGACTATTTCCCCGCTCCCTTTAATACCATAATTTTTGGATATCCAACATATAGAATATCGATGGAGGCCATGGTTGGTTTGAAATATATAACATATTGGTATTTAGGAAAGTAATACACATACATCAGGGTCTATGGGAAGTCCAATTTCCCACACCTCCTTCCTAAATATGTCCATGATATGCTGTTAATTTGGGAAATTGCCTACCAAACCATTGGAACGGGAATATCCTCTCTCCTATAAGGTAGTAGTAAAAATATTTGGCCCACATTCCTTGTAAATATAGTAAATTACACATTTTTAAATGGTCCTCATGCTATAAAATAAGCAGAGGCTCTACAAGAGATATGTTTGTGCCTAGAAGAACCCAAAGAACATGACCCATAAAACCTAGCACTCAATCATGTCAAATCTATTAGCCTCACTCACCCTATGATCCATGTATTAAATTTTGCAGAGGAGGTTTTTAGAGGGGTATTCTTCTTTGAAGAAGTGTTACACAGGATACCAGATGATGGCCAGAGAAAAGTTTCAAATGGAAGAAGAAGAGAAGAGGAGAATAACCCAGGAACAATTCCAATTGCTTCTAGAGAAGGACCATGAAAATTTAGAGTCAAAGGAACGTGAGGAGAAATGTAAAGCAGATGAGAGACACCAGAAGGAAATGATAGCAGAAGAATAATATCAAAGAAAACAAACAGACAAGAAAAAGAGCCAAGAGGACATCAAAGGGAAGGTGAAGGATGAACCCAAAAGGGGTTCCAAGATAGATGATAAGAAGAAAAAAGAAGAATCATTAAAGAAGCTA
The DNA here is from genome assembly GCA_010110895.2 of Picea sitchensis. NCBI lineage: Eukaryota > Viridiplantae > Streptophyta > Pinopsida > Pinales > Pinaceae > Picea > Picea sitchensis. The sequence continues at coordinate 7,874 of SNQJ01S0159824.1, forward strand.
GATGATGAGAGAAAGAAAAAGATAGAAAGGGAAGAAAAAACTCAATGGGATGCATTAAAAAAGAAAAATAAAGAAGAGGAGAAACATATACTAGCAACAGAAGTAGAGAAAAAGAAAAATAAAGAAGAGGAAGAACAAAAAAAGGATGTTGAAGTTGAAGCTAAGAGGAAAGTTGATGAGGAAGAAAAGAGAGAAAAACAGAAGAAATTGGATGAGGCCCAAAAAATTCTAGAAAATCTAAGTGTATGTATTGTTGACATTCCTCCCCAGGAATGTACCCCTCTTATGGCCATACTAGGTAATTTTTCCTTCTCCTCACAAGTATTAGAATTATATGAAGTTGTAGTAGCAATAGGGGAATAATACTACAAAAACAAAACAAAAGGCATATAGAAAAGGTCCAATAAAATAAAAAGAGGAGAAACTACTTTCACTCGAGGGGAAATCAAAAGAATTATTGCGTCGACAGCAGGACCTCACCCTAAGGAGAATGCCATACAAATTGCCTCTACACTTAATTCATTTGTAGGGGAAAATGCCACGTCCGTATATGATATAGTTTTTACATTAGACACAAAATAGACCAGAATTGTTGAGTTGGAGAGAACAACAAATGCACAGAGATATGACACAATTGTTGAGTTTGAGAAGAAAACAAGGATTGCAGAGAACCTCCACAAGGAGGAAATGGAAAAGGTTATGCACATACAAAAGGATAAAATAGAGACAAAATTTGAGAAGACAACCCACACAAATGAGAATTTAGATAGGGAAGAATTGGAGACCCTTAAGTAGGAGCACTCTAAGGAAATGGAAAAGATGAAGAAAAATTATACACAAGAATTGACTAGTCTATAGGTAGAACAAGTAGAAACCATCAAGTTTATTGAATAGATGGAACAAAACATTTAGCGTTTAGAGAAAGATAAGAAAAATATTGATAAGGTTCCTGAAGAAATCAAAGCAAGAGCTCTTGTTCTAGAATCCCCAAGGGAAGAAGCCACAATGATTAATGAGGATATAAAAGCAGAGAAAAAGTAATGTTTTTACGTCCTAAATGACATTCAGAGGAATAGGGATGACTAGACAAGGTTGGAAGACCATATTGAAGAAATAAGAGATAAATATCAAAAGGCCAATGATTCCTTTGATAGAATCATAGATTGGCAAGGTGTGTACAAGAATCAACCAAATACCTTGCCACTCTACACCACTAGATAGAGAATAAAGGATTAGGTCCTATTTAATACATGGAAGCCTTTGTTGGAAGGTATCCAAGGCATTCAAAAAAAGGTGACAAAGAAATATAAGAGGTTGTGCAACACTTCTGATAAGATCCTTGAAGAGTTCGGAATGAAGGCCATGAAAAACATTGATGATGTAACCCTAGGGGAGATGTGAATATATGAAGTAAAAGAACAGAGATAAGCCAGTCAGATGAGTATTGAGCAACTCACTGAAGCTAATAAAGAGGTCTTGAATGAATACTTGATGAAACCAATGAAGATAATCAAACTAGCCAAGAGCTTCATAAAGAAGATAGATAAAGAATTAAAAATTGAGGTCACAACCAAAATTTGTGATGGAGAGCTAAACTTAGAGAAGATACAATTGAGAAAATTAGAAAAAATCATGGAGGACTATGCGATGTGGAAGGAATATAGAGATCAAATGGAATCACAAAGGGTCTCATGATTGAATTGATTTTTGTAACTTATCTTTTTTATCTTTTTTCATTATTACTTGTTGTATGTTGAATATGGAATATGAAGAGACAAGCCCAAACTTTCCTCTAACAAAAGGAAATTCCATAAAGTAAATAATCTCTCTTGTTTTATTAAAGAGGAGACTCCAACTGAGAAAGGGATTTTGATCTCTAATGTATCAGAACAATATTCTTACTGTGTGAATGAATAGAGCGAGAGACAATTTTGGAGGTTTATGATTGTGCTATGTGTATTCAAGATTTATCTGGTGCATATATTTATGATGTGAATGTTATTGAACTTAGCTATATGAATTTAGTCTCCACTTTGTTCTTAATGTTTATGTCATCATAGATTTCCTTATGAGCACACAAACAATGTTAATGGTATAACTTTTACTTATTTGTTATTGTATCATATTTCATTGTCAAATTCATTTGTTATTTGCTTCAATGAATTATTTATTTTCCTAGTAACAACATCTCTCATACCATGCTCATATTCATTAGATTTATCATGATGAGGATAGGTTAAAATAATATAGAATTTCATTTAGACTAGCTTTAGACATTATTATTTAGATTTAAATTTTAGCTTTTAATTCATCTTAGAACATTTTGTTCTTGGATTTATATTAGAAAATATCTTAGAGTGGAAACTAGGTTCACATACTGGTCGGAAACATTATTCCAAACAAGAGAAGGTCTAATTGGGACATACCATCAATCATTCTCCCTTACCTTCTTGAGAGGCCATCTAGACCCGTCAACAAAAATGACACTAGAAGGAGGGCCATCGAACTGAATGGATACTAAAAAATTGAAAAACCCTACCCATTCAATTCTGCTAATAAACACTACTCAGTCAAGTGGTTCTCACTACACACACCTTGATCAGGTTTTACATCCTCTGTCATATTCGTTGAATACTCCCACTCATATATCCACTCAATGGGGTTTCCATCTGTCCGAACTTTTATCACCAACGTCTAAAAATTTCTCCGGTGATGAAATTAATCTAATAGTCCAACAAACTCGTAAACGTGTATTAGATCATCACTAGAGTAGACAAACCAAACAACTCCCTATTGACTTTTCAGTAATCGAGGGACAAAGAAGTACTATGTGGGGAGAAACGACTCTTGAAATTCCCATCCCCTATGAAGGAAACCCAACCATAGGGACACTCAATTATCACCCATTGCAAGTTTTACAAAGAGTCTCAGAACCCTCATATTTTGATCTTGAGAACTGCTTACTTGCTAGGGGAGGTGAACCTCCCATTCCTCCTGAATCTCCACCCAAGACACCAAGAGTGAACTGGAAGATGAACTTGAAGGAGAAGGGGAAATCCCTGTAAATCCTCAACCCATGGCCGAAATTAATGATAACCAACAAAATAACCACCCTGGTTGGTACCTGATTTTGTTGTAGTACCTCGGGAGGTCCATGACATGCCTAAACATCATGAGAAATTATTTCCTAAATTCAACCAAGATAAGAAATATTTTGTGGAAGACCATGTTAAAAAATTTATGCTTGCGGTTAGATTGATGAATTTCCAACATGAAGATGTTGTCTACAGGCTATTTCCTTACACATTTGAAAACAAGGATTCCACCTGGTACTTTTCTTTAGCTCAAGTTTCAATCACTAGATGTAATGCTTTTGAAACCACTTTTATTGAAAATTTTGGTGAGGATAAGACCCCAAAAACTTTAGTTCTAGATCTTTCCATGATTAAAATGGATGCAAAAGAGAAGGTTAAGGAATTCAATGAAAGGATTCTCACTTGAATGAATAAAATTCCTCAAGCTTCCAAACCTGTTGAAGATGTTTCTATTGAATTTTATACTTTAGCCCTCCTCCTACCACTAAGACAACCCCTCCTTCAGAAGGCATAAACATGGAAGATTTTGTACAAGCCCTTAAAGCTTGGGAAAATGATACCCAAACATAACTCTAAGAATAAGAGGAGGGGGAAGCAGAACAACATGTTCAATCTTAATAGACTGATGGAATAGAAGAAAAGGATGTTAATTCTTTTTGGGACATTTATTTTGGATTGGAAGAAGAAGATGTGGAAGAAAATCATATGTCCCAAAATGCAGTAACCACAAGTAGCGCAAGTATGGAAAAATATTCCAACCCTCCTTCCTCTTCTGAAACTACTAAGGCAACATCCAACACCCAGAAGACACCTTCTCATCATAGGCAGGTTACCCCTTCTACTCCTCCACCTAAATTAGATTATGTTTTTTTGGAAGATTTGAAAAGAAAAAACGTAAACATTTCCTTATTTGAACTTATGAAGCTACCTCATATTCAAGATAACTTTATCAAAACATTACAAGGTATTGCTTCTAAGAACACTAAAGAAGCTAATGTAGGAGCAGTGAAGGGGAAAGGTAAAGTTAACTAGTCCACTGAAAAGACAACACCAAAGAAACAATCAACTGTAAATGCATCTCTAACTGGACAAAGATCAAAATCGAATACTCATCCTTTCTTATTGACTTTTGAAATTTTTAACAGAAATGTTCACAATTGCATGGTAGATTTAGGAGCTTCCTCAAATGTCATGCCCCTTAAATTATGTGAAAAGATCAATATCAAGTCTGAGGAATATGATATCCAAATCATTCAGTTAGATAGGTCAAGGGTCAAAGTTATTAGGGATTTAAAGAATGTCTTGATCAGATTATCATCCAACCCTAAAGTGCACCAAACTATTGATATCATAGTGGTTGATATCCTTGATACTTATGGAATGATTTTAAGCAAAGATTGGCTTGTTGTGATTGATGGATACTTTGCTAATGATTGGTCACACTTATGGCTACCATACAATGGAAAACCTAATCAAATAAGAACGGGCAGAGAAAGATACATGACGAATGTGATAACGAACTTAAATGATCCCAATGAACCCACAATGTTCAATCATTCAATATTGGGGAACAATTCTTATGATTCTTTCTTTGGGAATCAAAATGATGAGATTTCTCCTTGTGCAGAATTAGACACACAATCTGAAATCCTTCATTGCACTCATATTGTTGAGCCTCACTTTAATATAGTAGATAACATTGATACTAACACTAACATAGTGTATAGGGATAAATTAGAAGTATATTCTAGTTTAACTAACCACAAAAATTCAAAAAATAAAGAAAAATCTAAGTCCATAACTAAATTTAAAGGTGATCCAAACATGTGGAATTTATTCTTTGATGGGTCCAAGTCTCTTGAAGGTGCAGGTTCTGGTTGCATTCTTAAATACCTTAATGGTAAGAAAACTTTGATTTCATGCAGACTTGATTTCCAATGCACAAATAATGCCACTGGATATGAATATCTTCTACAAGGACTGAAAAAGGCAGTAGATATGAAATCAAGGAAAATAAAGGTATGCAATAACTCATAAATTTTGATCAAACATGTAAGAAACATCATTCTTTTCCTTTCAATTCACCTCAAACATTACCAACATGAGGTATGGGAATTGATTAAACACTTTGATGCATTTAATATCAATCCTTTTCCTCGTTTATTAAATTATGGTGTTGATTTACTAGCTAATGTTGAATATAAGTTAATTCCATTTGAAGGAATAATTCCTGATATTTTTTCTGTGGAATTATTGTACAAGCCTTCAATTCCTGACAACATAACCAACTGGAGAGTCTTTGATGACAACCAACAAATCATAAGTTTCTTAAATATTGAATATAACTTCAAAGATTATGTCATAGATGAAGGCCAACATGACCAAGATGTGAATTATGATCCTCCTCACTAAAAAAGTCAAACAATTGGGAGTAAACTCACTTGAATTAATAATATCCCCAAAAATGTGGTAAGGCTTTAGAAGCTCTATGATATTCAATACAAGTTCAAGAAAGTAACAAACTACAAAACTAACAATTCAACTATGCATTTTGAAGTAATAAATATGGGAACTAACAGTATACCATAGAATATCAACCTTGGAAATAATTGTTCACCAACTAAAAAGAAAGCCTTCGTCAAGTTATTTAAAGAATACAAAGATGGATTTTCCTCAACATATGATTTCCTCAAGACATATGATACAAATATCATCCAACATATCATTCCTACGAAGCCTCACATAAATCATTTTCAATAAAAGTTGATAAAGATGCATCTGAACTTAAAGCCTCAAGTAAAGAATGAATTGAATAAGCAATTAGAAACAAGGATAATCTTCCCAGTCAAACATACCCAGTGGATTCCAAATCTTTCTCCCATAAGGAAAAATAATCGAGACATAAGATTGTGTGTTGATTTCAAAAACTCGAATAAGGCTTCAAAAAAAGACAATTATCTTGTGCCACCCATGGAACAAATATTGCAATGTGTCGTTGGTTATTAAATTATCTCATTATTAGATGGTTTTTCTAGTTAAAATCAAGTTCTACTTGCCTATGATGAATAGTTGAAAACTTATTTCCAAACCAAATGGGGAGCTTATGCCTACAAGAAAATTCCATTTGGACTAATAAATGTAGAGGAAACTTTTCGAAGAGCCATGGACATTACATTTATGGGACTAATAAGTGACTATGTGCTGGTGTATCTCGATGATTTCACTGTCTTCTCCAAAGACAAAAAATTTCATATAGCACACTTGAGAAAAATATTTAACAGATGTAGAAGGTATGGCATTTCATTGAATCTAAAGAAATTTGGTTTTGTAGTTAATGAAGGAAAATAATTGGGATTTATTGTATCTAAAGATGGTATGATGATATAACTTGAAAGAATTGAAGCCATCTCAAAGTTTTATTTTCCCCATAATAAAAATTCCATGCAATCATTTCTTGGGAAAATAAATTTTGTAAGGTGTGTCCCAAGTTTTGCTGAAATTGTCAAGCCTCTTCAGGATATGATAAAGAAAAATGCAGATTTCAAATTGGGACCTAAGGAGAAATAATATTTTGTAAAGAGAAGAGAAGAGATAACCTAGGCCCCTACCTTGATGAGCTTGGATTTTTGCAAAGATCTCATACTTTATACCTTTGCTTATGATATTGTGTTTACAATTGTCCTTACATAGAATAATAATGAAGGGAATGAATTCCCAATTGAATTTATGATTTCTAGGATGTAAGGAAAAGAACTGGTGTAACATCCTTCTCTTGCACGCACATGATTTGACTTATTCTTTGAGGACACTTCCGTGCAAGTGATCTAGTTTAGTATATGGTTGTTTGTTTCACTTATGGATTCAGATGATGATGTTGTTGGACGATGATGTATTGTTATTTGATATCTATGTATATACATGTGTTATTGACGAGTTTCTCCTGAGTGTGCAGGACTCTTGATAGATTAAGGATGTCGATGGCATCAATGGACCTCCTTGGACTCCAGATCGAGTCAAGGAGTGGACTGTTTATGGTTTGGGTATTTATATTTATGCATATGTGACACATGGTCGAGTATATTATGATGTTGTTTATGGATCATTGACAGTGTTTCGATGATGGATGCAGGCTAACGATTTCTTGCTAATCAGACTCACATAAGGAGTAAAGGGGCCATGCAAAACAACCAAATATCAAGGGAGAGGTGTGGCAGCAACCCTTCCACAACCTACTAGCACTCCCACCGTTGCTCGAATTGTAGGTTAATGATTACCTAAATCAAAAGATCCACGATGTCGTGAGTGCAGATAGAGACAGTCACTCACGAATATTCCAAGGGGCGCCCAATAAGGCAGGGTCCTTATTCCTTAGAGGCCCTTAGTCTCTCACAAGGTCGCCTGATGGAGTATTGACTCCAAGGTTTGGAAAACTACCAAAATCATTCAAAGGCGAGTGGAACCCTTGGAGCACGTAGTGCGTCTTGAAGGGCACGTCGCATAAATAAAACTTGAATAAAGGCGAGTGGCACCCTTGGAGCACAGAGTGCATCTTGAAGGGAGTGTCACGATTTTTAATAAAGGTGAGTCAATGAACCTAGGTGCCTAGAAAACAATAATTTGTTTTGACTATTGTCAGACTTAAAAATAATTAATAAATGGGTAATTTTATTAATTATAAAATCCCCTTAAAAATTCTAAGCCTAGTTTAAAACGTTTTAAGCCTAAGTCTAAATTGGGTAAGAAGACTAAAACTAACCAATAAATTAAATACAAGGGGGATGAAGAAAAATCAAGTTAAGAATTAAAAAGGAGAAATATTTTATCTAAAGATTTAATTACATGATTATGTGCAAGAAATTATAAATTGGAACTAAGATAAGAAAGGAAATGAATGTAAAAATAAATGTGGAAGCATAGAAAGGAATCTAGTCTANTTCATATAGCACACTTGAGAAAAATATTTAACAGATGTAGAAGGTATGGCATTTCATTGAATCTAAAGAAATTTGGTTTTGTAGTTAATGAAGGAAAATAATTGGGATTTATTGTATCTAAAGATGGTATGATGATATAACTTGAAAGAATTGAAGCCATCTCAAAGTTTTATTTTCCCCATAATAAAAATTCCATGCAATCATTTCTTGGGAAAATAAATTTTGTAAGGTGTGTCCCAAGTTTTGCTGAAATTGTCAAGCCTCTTCAGGATATGATAAAGAAAAATGCAGATTTCAAATTGGGACCTAAGGAGAAATAATATTTTGTAAAGAGAAGAGAAGAGATAACCTAGGCCCCTACCTTGATGAGCTTGGATTTTTGCAAAGATCTCATACTTTATACCTTTGCTTATGATATTGTGTTTACAATTGTCCTTACATAGAATAATAATGAAGGGAATGAATTCCCAATTGAATTTATGATTTCTAGGATGTAAGGAAAAGAACTGGTGTAACATCCTTCTCTTGCACGCACATGATTTGACTTATTCTTTGAGGACACTTCCGTGCAAGTGATCTAGTTTAGTATATGGTTGTTTGTTTCACTTATGGATTCAGATGATGATGTTGTTGGACGATGATGTATTGTTATTTGATATCTATGTATATACATGTGTTATTGACGAGTTTCTCCTGAGTGTGCAGGACTCTTGATAGATTAAGGATGTCGATGGCATCAATGGACCTCCTTGGACTCCAGATCGAGTCAAGGAGTGGACTGTTTATGGTTTGGGTATTTATATTTATGCATATGTGACACATGGTCGAGTATATTATGATGTTGTTTATGGATCATTGACAGTGTTTCGATGATGGATGCAGGCTAACGATTTCTTGCTAATCAGACTCACATAAGGAGTAAAGGGGCCATGCAAAACAACCAAATATCAAGGGAGAGGTGTGGCAGCAACCCTTCCACAACCTACTAGCACTCCCACCGTTGCTCGAATTGTAGGTTAATGATTACCTAAATCAAAAGATCCACGATGTCGTGAGTGCAGATAGAGACAGTCACTCACGAATATTCCAAGGGGCGCCCAATAAGGCAGGGTCCTTATTCCTTAGAGGCCCTTAGTCTCTCACAAGGTCGCCTGATGGAGTATTGACTCCAAGGTTTGGAAAACTACCAAAATCATTCAAAGGCGAGTGGAACCCTTGGAGCACGTAGTGCGTCTTGAAGGGCACGTCGCATAAATAAAACTTGAATAAAGGCGAGTGGCACCCTTGGAGCACAGAGTGCATCTTGAAGGGAGTGTCACGATTTTTAATAAAGGTGAGTCAATGAACCTAGGTGCCTAGAAAACAATAATTTGTTTTGACTATTGTCAGACTTAAAAATAATTAATAAATGGGTAATTTTATTAATTATAAAATCCCCTTAAAAATTCTAAGCCTAGTTTAAAACGTTTTAAGCCTAAGTCTAAATTGGGTAAGAAGACTAAAACTAACCAATAAATTAAATACAAGGGGGATGAAGAAAAATCAAGTTAAGAATTAAAAAGGAGAAATATTTTATCTAAAGATTTAATTACATGATTATGTGCAAGAAATTATAAATTGGAACTAAGATAAGAAAGGAAATGAATGTAAAAATAAATGTGGAAGCATAGAAAGGAATCTAGTCTAATCTAACTAAAGAACTTTCCTAAATCAAACAAAACTAAGTTTTAGAAAGGATTTGGTCATTAAAAAGGAAATAGAGGGAATAAAGGGACAACTAGGAGTATTTTTAGGAGTGCTTTTAGGATGGATGAGAGAAATTGACTTTTAATTAAAATAAATAAGTGAATTTATTGGTGCAACTAAGGGAACAAGTGACAAGTGTACAGTGGGAGTAATTCCTAATTAAATTTTAATAAAATGATTTGAACGTGCAAATGGAAAGGGTCACTAAGACAAATTCTATAAAAGTAATGGCTGAGAAGAGGAATGGATCATGACTGGTATGCATAAATTTATGCTGCCGAAATTTCTTTGACTGGTTTTACTTGTGAGAGTTGGGATACCTAGCTCGAGAGAGAGAGTGGTAGCTCGACCTTGTGAGGCGAACTAGGAGATAGAGATTTTTGGTCATGTTTGTGTGTGGCCCCATTGCATCTCAGGGGGCTAAGGGGGAAGAAGAATACCCCTAGCGTTGGCTAGAAGGTACCGGTGAAGTCTCGGAAATTAGCAAGTGGGAGAAGGAAGGAGGGACCCCAGTCGTGGGAATCGTCTCCAAGTCCGTCTTCACCTTTTGTTGTTACAGTATTTTTGTTTAATCTTGAATGTAATAAGTTGGATTATATATATGGATGTAATTTGTTGCAGGGGTTGTATTAAATTGATGTTAAGTTTTGCAAGTTAATGGATGGCTATGAATTATTGTATTGAATTTGTAACTAAATCTGTTGTAGATACTATGCATATAATCTAATTTCGAAACTGGAAATGGTGAAATCTGGTTATCTATTTTGAACACTGAACTTTGCTTGATAATGAATAGCAAGGAATCTTCTAATTAATGATTGGGAGCGACTGAAGTTTCGTGGATTATGATCTGAGTTATTTAAATTGTTTTTAATTAAATTTCTAGATCTAATTAACCATTGCGATATATTTTTCCTCCGCATTTGTACCCAGGAGAAAAACCTCCTTCGTTTACCTTTTTTCCTCTGCACCTTCACACTAGTTGCTCAGCGACTAGCTCGTCTTTTTTCTTTGCGCTTTTTATGTAAGACATGCCCAGCGCGTGGGGAAAACAACCATGAGTTTTTACTCTTTGTATCTCTGCATTGGGCCCCCAAATTGTCACCCAGATTGGTACCCATCCCTTTCGGGCGTTCTCTTTTTGTTTTTAAAACCCTGTGTCTTCTAATGGCTCGCCAGAGTGATATCTCGTCTCTATGTTTTCCCAAGAGAATTTGCACAACTTCTCCCTTATTAAATTTCTAAGTTGGGTTGAATTCGATCGACGTTTTATTTGCATTCTATGTGCTTTCTTGGGAAATTACAACTCTCCGCCTCCACTCCTTACTCCACGATTACACTTATGTCTAGGCCTTTTCCTTTACTGTTGCGTTTTCTAAAGTCTAAGTTATTGCCTCTATCATTTCGAGATGCACAATTCTCCCAGCAGGTGGTTTTCCTGGCGATTTCCCTTCTTCTTCATGGCAGGATCATCCTTGTTTTTTATCTAATTGCTTGACGATGTTTTTCCCCCTCCTCTTTTTGGGATAGCTCATTTCACTTGCACTTCGATTTTCCTAGTGTTGATAAATCCACTCAGCATAAATGAATGAGTATCCTCTACGTTTTTCGGCTCGGCATCTCTTATTACCTATCTCAGAAGCTTGATTCACCCATCGTTTCCTTGTTGACCTCTGCGATTGTAAGGAAAAACTCGCCACGCCTTATGCGTCCAGACTGTTCCTTCACTCAACTTAAATCCTACGCCCTTACACCAAATTTGTACTCTGTGTTTTTGTTCATGGTCTACCTCTATTGTGTTTGGATACTAGAATTTTGGTTTTAGGGAACCCTCAATGAAAACGGAACTAGGGCATGCATTTGCTGCGAGTTTTGAGGGGGAATATAACCCCTAGCGTTTTGCTTGCATCAATTCCATGGTGTAATTAATATTCACCCAGATCATTGACCATTGAGTCATTAACTGCACCTGCAATTCCAACTTCTGCCTTTTTATATTTTTTTCTTGCATATTAGTGGAGAGTCTAATCTCTGAGACCTCCTCTATACTTGCTTTATCCTTCCCTTATGCTCACCTTCTGACCGAATGGTTTACCCATAGATTCCATTGACTCATGTTCATTCCATGTCTGTGTCTAACGATTTTAGTTTAAGCAAAATGGTGTTGGGAGGGTCAAGACCTCTACCTTGCAATCAGGCATTATTTTTTCTTGAGATTTTTTTTATTGTAAATAATCTTCGGTGATGTGCTTCCTTCACTTGATTGTAATATAATCATGCCCAATTTTTTCTTTGTGTTAAGTATTTTTTTTTTACCCTTAACATAATCTTGATAGGTGATTCCTTGGTTATGAATTGCAATTATAATACTGATTTTTATTTAATTATGAAATCAATATCTTTGGACCCCTTATAAAATCGTAGCTTCCAAATCCTTCATTCATGCCATGAATTAACAATCTTGTTTGATTGAAGTGTGAATATTATTAAATTTCTTCTTTAGGGGTTGGGACTTCTTATAGACTAATACCAGGGAACGTTTTAGGTAGTATTGGAACCCTTTGGGTTTCTTTTAAAGATTAATCCTTGTGGGTCTTACCTTGGGGATCTTGGATTTTGAACCCTTATGTTACACTTAAGAAGAGTAAAAAATACTTGTGGGAGCCTCCTTAGATAATGAATTGTTGGTTCCTCACGAAGAAACCATAGTGGATATAGGTAGTTGATTCAAGACACAAAAATCTGAAGCTCTAGGTAACAACGCTTGACCTTGTTGAGATGTCATGGGAAAATGTTAAAAGTTGACTAGTGTAGATCCTTATCAGGTTATGAGGAGGGTGATTATGCTCCATGATTTCATTAATCCTTATGAACCTCCTTTTACTCATTGACACCTCACGTGCCTTGAACAAAAGTAAGGGTTACTCGTAAGAATTTATTTATGTTGACCTAGGATTGTCTAGAAATCAGGTTACGCTTGCACATCTCTACAAGGTTGATTGAGGATAGTTTCTGTTAATATTATGGTGGTTGCAGGAGGTATTTACCTCCATGTGTGAACCTGATGAGAATAGGAGACTCCAGAAAGCAAGAGAAACCCCTAATGAGTTGGCTAATAATTCTAGAAGTCTTGTCGGCTCAAGAAGATAATTTATATTAGGTTATTAGCCTCCAAGAGAAGAAGTCGACCAAAATTAATAATAATATACTGAACAGACATATACCCAGAAGGAGAAGTCGGCCCCAACAAATCTGGCAGAACCACTATAAATACAGGGCGCTAGTTCTCACTTGACTCATATCAGAATTGCACAGCAGCAACTGGTGCACACTGTAGTTCTCAGTTTGGTGCGCATGTGTGGAGGAGAGCTACAGGTGCAGCTATTGCAACAACCAGTTTTCAGTGTTGGCTTGGACTATCTCTTGGCTAGGGTTTGGACTATCTGATCAGCTATTGTTGGTGCGCTATCCTTGAAGGAAGATGCGCTACACCTTGTTTGGCTATCTAGCTTAGGGTTTTCTTCCGAAGTAATTCTCAGTCAAGGTTAAGGTGCTCAGAGGGTGGCTTCGGCATATGGTTGGGTGACGAGGGTATCATCAATGGTAAAATGAGCACACAATCTTCTATATTCTAACAGGTTATCGGCCCACACCTCCTTCATTCAGTCCAAACGCTGGAAGGAAACATAGTCGCTATGATATTGAGCTTGTTGAGGAACTAATGCTAGGGTTACTAGCAGAAGCAGCTTCCAAGACACTACCGCTAAGGTTACTAGCAGGAGCAGTGGCAGAAACCCTAAACCTCTTGTTGAGGAACCTTAAGTGAATAGATTGACCTAATCTCTGGATAGATCAGTGCACTCTAACCTAGCACATTCCCTGATACTCTTAGCAAGCCAAGACGTGAAGATTGAGTTTGTGATCAAATCTAGGGTTTGACCAAGTCAAAGCAGCCATGACTTATTCTATGAAGTCAGAGAACAAGTTAGATGATTTGTATTTCATCCTTTCATTTGTATTATCTAATATGATTTGTAACTTTATAATAGACCTGGTGTATATTATCACATACCTGCAAACCTTCCTTAACTTTAAACAACAAGAGACTAGCATTTTCATCAAACTTTTCTTTAGTCTCACATGACTAGTTTTGGATTAG
>SNQJ01S0159825.1:0-20919 GCA_010110895.2 Picea sitchensis
TTATATTAATATGGAAAAAATATTAGAAAATTTAAGTCAATGAAACAAAGAACAAATTACATATTTGCTAAGTTTTTTTAAGATGTATATATAAATCAAAGGAAATTTAAGTGGATGAAACAAAAAACAAATTGAATTCATGTCTATGATATACATGGAAACAAGGTAAGAAATTTATTAATAGTTTAATGTGAATAAAACAAAAAGATAAATTGTATATTTGTTTAATGTGAAAATGTTTGTATCATATAAATTAAAAAGAGATTTAATCAACTAATCTTGTCTTAAAAAAATTATTAAATGTATTGGTTTCTAAAGTTGGCATATTATATCATGAGCATGTATCTTTAAATCTATTTATTGATATTGCATGGATTTTATTATATTGATCAGCAATTTTTATTTGAAAATAAGATGAAAGGTGCAAAATTGGAGGTGAGATATATGGAATTGCAATATTTATATCTTGTTTTATTATTTACCATTCAATATTTTAATTATTCAATGAACATGTATCATTAAATCTGTTTATTGACATTGTATGGATTTTATTATATTGATAAGAAATTTTTATTTGAAAATAAGATAGAGGGTGAAAAATTGGAAGTGGGATACATGGAATTACAATACTTATATCTTATTTCATTATCTACCATTAAATATTTTAATTATTGAATGGTTATTTACATAAATGGTGATCCTTATCTACCTTCAATACTAGTTATAGTTTTTCCAATTTTTTGATATAAAATGACACGTTATAGTTTTTCCAATTTTTTGATATAAAATGACACATAACATTACATATCTTCATTTTTGTAAAATAAAATTAAAGAGTATTTGTGTATTTGTTGTAAGTCAAATATATCATATACAATTTTCATTTACTTATTTATTATATTATTGTTTAAGAGTGACAGCGCTAAGTTGAATTTAGGTACATAATAATACAAGATGTGCCTAACAATTAGCTAGGTTTTATTATTACAAAACAATTACAATATGAGAATTATTGGCTTGGTTTACAACTTGGGCAGAGCCACACACGACTTGGGTACAAGTTGGAATTAGGTCATATAAATTTACAGGAAATCACTATTTATTATTGTTTAAAATTCATTTTTGAATATAGAAATGAATTCAGCATAATGAGAAAACCTGAAGTACTAGGATTATATAAAAATAATCACAAAAATCATCTACATATTTAACAATTTATCACAAAAAATTTAACAATTATCTCAAAACAAGAAAAACAACCAAACTGACAATTTTGCACACAAAGGAAAAAGAGTAATAGTAACAGTCTTCTACTTACTATAAATTTCATATTCCTTCTAAACTCAAGCAATTATCACATTTCTCATATCCCTTCTAAACTTGAGCAATTATCACATTTCAAGGACGAGAGTATCCGAAGGCGAATAGGAGGGATTGAAGTGGCCGGATGCGTGAGAAGGAGACGAGGTATCTTTAACCTTGTTAAACAAGAAGGTTGCAGGCTGCCCATGGCGGTAAAGCCAGTCATGCGCATCCCACAGTACGTCGAAATAAGCTCGATGAGGACTGTAATCGACATAAAACTTCTCAATTCCCTTAAAATTCCATACCAAATGTTTCGCTCGCACGGCCACTCGAGTACCAACATTGATCACCATTTCGGCCATGCGTACTCGGCACGGCCATGCGTACTTGACACCGTAAGATTAGCCTGAATTGATTACCCTCCTGCTGCTGCTCGCTGTCTCGGCCACCAGTCTTCTCTTCTTCGCTCATCATTTGAGTCGATGGCGATGAAGAAGATGCGCGAGCATGCACTAATGCTGTGATTTTATCCATCTGTAATCTGTTTAAATGACGGGGCGTGTCCTCCTTCCTATCACGATGATTGGTGATATAAATACCGGAATTAGGTTACTTGTTTATCCGTCAATTGTTTTGTCGTTTAAATCACTGGGCGTGGACTGTGTGCTCCTTCCTATCACGATGATTGGTGATATATATACCGGAATTAGGTTGCTGATTTGTTTATCCGTCCATTGTTTTGTCGTTGTCGGCCACAATTATCCCGAATTTGACGGCGAAGGAAATTTTGTCCGGTTACAATTAGGGCTTTAGGGCCCTGTTAATCTTGTGACCCTAATTCATATTAGGGTTGTGTATGAACGGCACATATGAGCCATACTCTTAAAATAATAATAGTAGTTCAGATTAGGGTTGTAAAACATGTAGTTGGTGTATTTGTTTTTTAATAATCCATTAAGGGGAGATATTAAGTCGTACATGCGAAAGGGGGAGATGTAACCATACACGATACATGTCACTCTATTATCTATTACAGGGTAAGAATATTTTGGTTTTTTAATAATAATAATAATAATAATATAGTTTTAAAGTCACAAGTTAGAAACCAAATTGATGTATCACGGTTTTTCTTTGTGGAACACTAAATAAAAACAGGGGTAAGAATATTTTGGTTTTTTAATAATAATAATAATATAGTTTTAAAGTCACAAGTCAGAAACCAAATTGATGTATGAGGTTCTCTTTTGTGGAACACTAAATAAGAACTTTAGAAAACTTGGATTGTTGGATACATTATGAAAGTTTGAAAAGAATTTTAAAAACAAATTAAATCAACTTTCTAAAGCTTTCATCCTTGATTTAAAAATCTCTTTCACTTAATAAAATGAGAGGAATTCACATCCATTAGTTTTTGTTCATTGGAATCCAAATTTAGGATCTCAATTAATCTCAAGAAAGTTGATTTCTCGACAAACTCAATCCTTGGAAAGAGTATTTTTTATTTTTATTTTTATTTTTAAGAAGATAAACTAAACCCATATGAGAAAAGTTCCCATCAATTAAGTTGAACTATAACTTCTAGCAAAATTCCTACTAAATTTTGGGCAAAATTTCAACTAGGAAAAGGAGTGGTTCTATCCATTTATCCTCAAAGAGATCAACTAATTAAAAATAGAAAGAAGGATTCAAACGAACTATGGCTTATTCATAAAGACCCAATTTTTCTAAACAAATTATGCTAAGCAAGCACGAGACATTTCATAGATTTCCTATCAAGGAACAAACAAAATAAAAACAACAAAGTTGTTGACTCTTAGGAAGAGTTTTGAGAATCTAAAGAAAAAGAATTCTGAGTATGTTGACAAGTTTATGTCTCATATAATGAATGTAGTAAACCAATTAAGAACACATGGTGAAGATATAACAAACTAGAAAGTTGTTGAGAAGGTTTTGAGGAGCCTTCTAGTCAAATTTGTTGTTGTAGTTGTTTCCATTGAAGAATTGAAGAATCTAGAACAAATTTTGAGTTAATGAGCTCATGGGATCCCTTCTATATCATAATACAATGATGAACATGGATGATGATTCGTTAGATACTAATTTCAAATTATAGGCATATATCATAAGAGATAGAGGAAGGAACACTAGAGGGAGGGGAAGATATAACAGAGTCCAATCACAAGGTGATGTAAATTCAATCTTAGATCAAGGAGATATGCCACGACATGTTGATTTTTCAATAGGCTAGGCTTAAGCATGAAGTTCATTCCATTTTTAGCATTTTACTTAAACCATAAACAATTTTTTGTAGCAACCATAATCACAAGAAGAAACATCGTGCACAAGTACACAAGAAGTATCTTGGGAAACCCTTCTCAATAAGGGAAGAAAACCCAACCAATCATTTTCTATATTCTTCAAGGGAANGCCCAAGAGAGGTGTACACTTTTCCCAAGAACAAGTGCTTGCTGAAATTTCCAAACTCACACTTCTGATATAATTCCTCAATGGAGAAATTACCTTTACTTATATTAGACTAAACATGTCAACATAGTGTCTATTGACACAACATGGATGACCTCAATAACTCATAATATAATAAATAATTACCATATTAATTATCTTTTACATTAAGGTGGGGCCGACCTGTACCCTTTACATTAAAAATAGGGTTACATGTAAGTCTGACTATTGAACAATATAGCAAGGGATCTTATACACCCACTAGTGCTCAACCACAAGGGCCACATCTATCTATGCTCATCCACATGGATGTCTCTCTATCTCACTGTGTCTCACCGGAGAACCATAATCCCTAGTGCTCAACCACTAGGATCACGTTCACTTGTGCTCATCCAAATGCCAACATATCTTCTTTCTCACTGTGTTACACAGGAGGGTCATCTAGAGTTTATCATCTCAACTCTCTACTCAGAGGATGCTAATAAATTGTTTCATCTCTGTCTCATAATGATGCACCCAACTCATGGGATTTCACACATTCACTTGTGCTTAGCTACAAGCACGTCCAACTCAGCAGATATTTTTTCTCACTGTGTTACACAGGAGAATGATCTGGAGTTTATATCAACTCTCTACAAGGAGGAGGCCAACACAACATTCCAGTTTTATCTTAGATAGGAACCACACACCCAACACATGGACTCTCTCTCAGGTTGACTCAATCAGTCTGTTTCCTCGAGGATGTTTCACGCAACTATGATTATCAACACTCCCTCTTAGTTAGGGAGGCATTCTCTATTAGGCCAAGTCTCGCACGAAAGTACTTGAAATTTTTCTTGGCTGTAGTCATCAACACTCCCTCTCAACTAGAGAGGTATTCTTCACCAAGCCAGTTTGGTGAAGATGTCTACAATCTTCTCATGTGTAGGAAGGTATTGCACGTGTACTACTTTCTTATGCATCATGTCTCTAAAAATGATATTTTATCTCAGCATGTTTTGATCTATCATGAAACACAAGGTTCTCAAAGAGCTTCACACAACTCTGGTTATAATCATAGAATCCATCTCATGATCAATTAAATATGTTAGAGGCTTGTGAATCCACACTACTTCGCACACTCAATTCTATATACTTTGCTTCTATGGTACTCAAGGGAATAGGGCATTGTTTCCCGCTGCACCAGAAAACCATGGAAAACTTCACAGTAAAACAACAATCGGATGTGCTCTTCTGGTCCTTTGTACTTTCTATCCATTCTTCACATCCCTGCAAACTCAAGTCTACACTAGAGGCATATCTCAGGGAATATCTAATTGTGCCTCGTAGATATCTCAATAAGTGTTTCAATGTTTGTCTAGTGAGTCTGTCTCGGTTGACTCATGAATTGGATAAGTACATTCACTGCATAACATATATCAAGTCTAGGTTTAACCAGATACATCAGTGATACAATTAGCTTTGAATCAATCTCGTCTGAATCATCATCATTCATTTTCTTTGAATCCATCATCATTGGTGTAGGCATGGATTTTCATTTAGTTATATTGAGCTTCTTTAATAACCCCATTGTATATTTTCCTTGAATAAGGAAAAATCTCATCAATCTTTTGTCATACTTCTTGTCCCAAGAAGTAGTGTATTATACCCAAATCCTTTATCTCGAAATCAAAAGTCAAATCTTGCTTGTATCCAACAACTCGACTTCCTAAATAAGTCATCAAAATCAATCTCTTGTCAACAATGTAGTAATATAGGTTTGGATCAACAACACATTTGCTAAAACCCAAACTCATCAAGAGTTTATCCATATAATGTAGTTTCCAAATCAAGGATGGAAGTACAGATGGAAGTGTATTGGGCTTACTAGATCAAGTGTCTCATCATAGACAACTCCCTTTGTTTGTGGGAATCCTCTGGTCACAAATATCGGTTTGTATCTCTCAACACTTCCATCAACTGCATTCTTGATTTTATAGATTCATTTGGAAGTCACCATAGAATTCCCTTCTAGTCTTGGAACAATGTCTCATACATCATTCTTTAAGATATATTGGTATTCTTCTGTTATGGCTTCTTTCCATACATGTTCACCTATCGCTTCTCCATGGCAAGAAGCCTCAGAATCAATGAAGTGTCTCATGGTTGAAGGGTAGCTTGACAAACTCGTTTTCTTTCTCAAAATGTCCCTTTAGCGACTTGTATGTTCCTCTGCCTTCTATAGAGCTTTGTTGAGCTTGGGAAGGCCTTTTTGTTCCCTACTGCAATATCTCTGGGCATATTAATTGGAGAAACTAGATCAACTGGAGTAATATATGTCTCCCTCTAAACTGCTAAAGGGGAAGAAGGTAATGTGTCTTCCTTCTTTTCATTTTGTTTTGACTCCCTGTGAGTCAAGTAACTCTCTCTGAAGTCTAAAGGATGGATGTCTTATTTTACTCGCTTGCTAGATATTTTATGTCAAGTATAATAATCAATCAATAAGGTTTGGAATCCCATACCAGGGATAATGGTCCAAGTCACGAGGGCTCCCACACTAGAGATAATACCCTTCACTTATTTAAGAATGCAATCAACTATAAATTTAATGATCAAACAATTTACCTGGATCTGCAGTCATGATCAACTTTATATTTGTTTTAGAGGAAATACTTCTCATCTCTATTATCTTCATTCTTTTGGGATGGTTCTGGACCAATGATAGCGGTGGAAGAATATTGTCTTCCTTTCTTCCTAGTTCGACAATTTCATGCATAATTCCCATATTTGTCACATCTGAAGCACCGAATATATGAAACATCCCTTCTTTGATTATAGCCTGAGGCTGATGGATATTTCTCATCTCTGAATGTTTGTCTGAATTTTATTTCGAATCTTCCTCCCTTCTTTGTCTGAAGTGCAAGAGAATGGTTGTCATTAGGGGAGTCTTTGACTCCTCTATTTCTAAGTCTAAGTTCTTCTTGAGTACAGTTTGTCCATAAACGATCAAAATTTGGTAACTTTCCTCTTCCAATGATACTTTGAAGAAAAGGTTCCCAGTGTTTTGGAAGATTGTTGAGAGTAGATAAGACAAGTTCTCTATCAAACATGATTTATCCAACAACACCTAGCTCTTCTTTGATCTCTGATATATTCATAAAAAAGGTAGCCATTGTATCATTTTTGTCATTTTGGTACTTTGAAGTTGGCCCTTTAAGGTGAGCTCTCTGAGGGTGTTGTCACTTTAAAATATATCTTTCAGTTCTTCATACATTTCATGATTTTTTAATAGGTTGGAAATATGAGGTAGTAGGTGATCTCTTAGTGGGTAGATGATTATTTTTCTTTCCTTGACATTTAATTCCCTTCTTATTTCATTCTCTTCATCAATATTTGTGTCTGGTAAAGTAATTTTTACCACACTCATCAGGTCATCATCTTCAAGGGTGACTTGAATCCTTGACTTCTAGGAGCTAAAGTTTTTTTATCCATCAAGCATATCTTCCATTGAAGTTATGTTCTTCATATTTTTGGATTTCTTCACAAACTATTGCCAACTTGACTTAGAAAACCTAATGGTTAGGTTGGAATAGTAAACTTAGGTTTTTTTGGGCTAATGACTACCAAAAAAAAACTTTGAGAGTGTTATAGGAATAATTTTTGAGCTGAAACGTTTCTTCAAGGAGTGTAGAAACCCTAAAATCAAGATTTTGCATAAAATTGTAGAACCCTAGAAACCCTAGGGACAAAATTTCAAAATGCTTTGATTTTCACTCTGAGAGTCTTTGGAGGTATGATAAAGGAGGATGTACTCTTCTATGCCAAAAATATCCCCAACGCCCAATTATTAAGGGCTAGAACACCACAAAAAGGAGGGTCGTACAGTTCTGCAGAAATGAGAGGAGACTGGTAGATACTTGTGCAATGGGTTGTTCAAGACCTGTGATGTGAAACCATGTTTATTTTTCAATAGGCTAGGCTTAAACATGAATTTCATTCCATTTTTATCATTTTACTTAAACCATAAACAATTTTTTGCAACAACCAAGATCACAAGAAGAAACACCATGCACAAGTACACAAGAAGTACCCTAGGAAACCCTTCTCAACAAGGGAAGAAAAACCAACCAATCCTTTGCTATATTATTCAATATAAATACCTCCACCACCATAAATAACTAACACACAAAAGGGTGCTTCACTAACCCTATAAGACTAGCACCCAAGAGAGGTGCACACTTTTCCCAAGAACAAGTGTTTGCTGAAATTTCCAAACTCACACTTGTGATATAATTCTTCTATGGGGAGTTTACCTTTAATTATATTAGAATGAACCTGTCAACCAAAGTGTCTATTGGCATAACAGGGATGACCTCAATAACTCATAATATAATTAATAATTACCATATTAATTATCTTTTACATTAAGGTGGGGACGACATGTACCCTTTACATTAAAAATAGGGTTACAAGTAAATATGACTCTTAAAAAATATAGCAAGGGATCTTATACACCCAGTAGTGTTCATCCACTAGGGAAACATCCATCTATTCTCAAAGATAGTGATGTCTCTCTATCTCATTGTGTCTCATAGGAGAGCCACACTCACTAGTGCTCAACCACTAGGATCACAGTCACCTGTTCTCATCCACAGGCATCTCCAACTCAACAGATCTTATTTATCACTACGTTACACATGAGGGTCATCTGGAGTTCATAATATCAACTCTATTCTCATAGGAGGATAATACATCGTTTCATCTATGTCTCAGAATGATGCACCTAGCTCATGGGATTTCACACCTTCACCTGTGCTCAACCACATGCATGTCCAACTGAACATATGTTCTTTCTCAGTGCATTACATAGGAGAATCATATGGACTTCATCTCAACTCTCTGCAAGTAGGAGGCCAACACAACGTTCTAGTTATGTCTAATATATGAACCACACACCCAACTCATGGGCTCTTTCTCAGGTTGACTCAATCAGTCTGTGTCCTAGAGGATGTCTCATGCAGTTGTAATCATAAACATGACATAACTCTCATAGATTAAGCGGGAGTGGAAACGTCCATTAGAAAACAATATGGTATGACAAATCTAAATCTCAATGTTATTATTGTAAAAAATGTTGGTGTTATGATAATGAATGTACGAAAAGGCATGTAGAACTAAATAAAAACAAAAATAATTTTACAAATATCTATGAAAGTACTTATGAGTCTATGTTTAATACTCATGATGTTTCCCAAAAGAGTACCAAAGACCTTTGATTTCTATATAGTGATTGTAGGCACCATATGACAGAAAATAGAAATATGTTTGCAAACCTAGATAACTATGTTAATATTGAAGTCAAATTAGGTGATGACAACGTTGTTAATATTGTTGGTAAGGGTACAATCAATGTCTATAATAAACAAGGTGAAAATAAAAATGTTTCTAATGTCTATTTAGTCCAAGGATAAAAAAATAACTTTATGAGTGTTGGTCAACTTAACCAAAATGGTTATAGAGTTTTGTTTTTCAATTGCAATACTTGTACAATCTTGGATAAATTTCCTAGTATGAGTCGAATTGCTAGAATTGAAATGACCAAGAATAGAATTTATCCTTTGATTCTCACAAATGTCAATAAGTCAACCTCATTTTCCCATAAATTACCAGTCTAAATGATTAATGGATTTGGCATTTGATATTTGGTCACTTGCATTTTGGAGCACTAAATTTTTTGCAGTAGAAGTAGTTGGTTAAAGTCCTACCAATCATACATGAATCAACCAACTCTTGTGAGAGTTGTGTATTGGAAAAAAAACACATAAACAAATTTCCATCTAGTGCATCTTACAAGGAAAAGGAACCATTAGATTCGGTGCATACTAAATTTTGTGGCCATGTGAAAACCCAATATCTTGAAGGACACTTTTATTTTTTGACATTCCTTGATGATTTTAGTAAGAAGACTTGGGTATACTTCTTGAAATTCAAATACGGAACTTTTGACAATTTCAAGGAGTCTACATCCTAGGTTCAAAAGAAGATTGGTCAATATATTAAAATATTGATATTTGATCAAGGATTAAAATATGAATCCAAATAATTTACAACATATTGCAAAAAAATGGAATCGAGAGACAATTCACAACTAGGTACACACCACATTAGAATGGTGTAGTATAAAGGAATAATATAATAATCATGAACATGGATAGAATTTTGTTGAAAGAAAAACATTTGTCCAATGATTTTTGGGGTGAATTAGTTTCTTGTTATATATACATTTTGAATAGGTCTCCCACAAAGATGATAAAAAATAGTGTCGAAAGAGGCCTAGAGTGGTATGAAGTGCAATGTATCACATTTTGGGGTCTTTGGATGTGTGACATATGCTCATGTACCTAAAAAGATAAGAAGAAAATGAAATGACAAAAGTGAGGTGTATTTTCAAAGGTTACATTGAGCATTCCAAAGTATACACATTTGAAAATATGGTCATAAAGAAATTTATAATCAGTAGAGATGTACAGTTCAAAGAAGTTGAATCTTGGAATGAAATTCTAGACAAAACTATCAGTTTTGGAGAAACAACCCCTTATGGACATGTATAAGATAACATTGAACAAGAAATACATCACGATACACAAGCTCAATCACTTGTAAGGGGTACTCAAAGAAGGAATACAAGAAATTATACTCAAGGTGAGTCATGAGGGCTAGTAGGTCAATCTATTCCTAGTCCTCAATCAAGTAATGATTCTATCACAAACACTAGAAAGACTAGAAGTTTGGAAGAAAATTATGAATAATTAGATAGCCATTCAAATTTTGCATTTTTTTCATGTCAACCTACATTCTTTGAAGAAGAAATTAAAGAATAATATTGGGTCAAAAAAATGGATGAAGAAATGTATTCCATAGAAATGAATGATACATAGGATCTAGTAGATTTGCGTGAAAACAAAGATTGTATTGGTGTGAAATGGTTTTATAAAACCAAATTTAATGAAAAGGGTGAATTTGAAAGATACAAGGCATGACTAGTGGTAGATGGCTTTGCACAACAATATGGAATTGATTTTGGAGAACATTTTGTACCAATGGCTAGATTAGATACATAGAACTCACACAAAGTTGATGGAAAAAAAGTGGCAATGGGATGAGCATGAATGCACTCACGCAGGAACATGTGCACATTCGTAAGACTGTGTATGCATTCCTGATGTGAAAGGCTCAACAAAATATGAAGCACCACCCATGATTCCACATCGAATTCTCCACATGAATGTAAACATGTTTTTAAGAACACACACCCACTCTAGGAAAACATGCACGTTCCTGTTGGGCCCGATTAAAAGTGTATGCATCTATTTTTTTCCATTCCAACAACTGTGTTGCATGTTTGAGGGGAAATTGAGAAAACTGGAGCCTTGGAATTTTATAATGAGGTGTCCAAACGATCTTGACGCTGCATCCAAGGTATTCAACATATTTATTCGCATGAAATTTCATGTTTTTATAATTTTCCTAAACTATTTCATTTCATGCTTTTTGTAATTTCATAAGGTTATTTTAAAAATGGACCTAATTTATTTAAATTTCATTATCAATTGTAGCACAACAATTCACATGTAACCTAGAGAAAACCAAAACCAAACCCACAACCATAGGAAGGCACACCAAATTCCAACCCACAACCAAGAAATGTAAACATATAAATTGATGAAGCGTTGAGGTGTCTAAAATATTGTTTTGAAGACTTATGGAGTACTAGAGAGACCACCTAATTATGATCATCTACTTCCTTGGACACCATTGTATCATCCATTGCAAGTTCCTAAGGGAAATTAACCAATATTTCTAATTACAAGGATAGAATGTTTGAATATTATAGGACTAGCCTAGATAAAAACCAAGTGAGAGACTTGTACATTACAAAACAAGAATTGATGTCATTGTTCATTGATCCTAGAATTGGAATACAACCTCCAGTCACCAAGAGATGCATTTGTATGAACTAGTGAACCTACCAACAATTTAAGGATAATTTGATGGATGGGTGTTTTTTTATTTTTAACAAAACTGCCTGAAGTAATAGGGAGGTACCTCTAAATTTCCTTACAAAATTATGGGCAAAGTTTATGTTGGGTCACCCTATCAACTTCTTTGACATTGGTAAATTTTAGGCAGTGGGTTGCGGGTCTACACAAGATAGAGAAAATGTTATTCATGACCTTGTGCCAGGTCCTCATCCTCCTAGGCGAAGACCTAACCCCCCTACTCAACATCCTCCTGTCGTGGAAGGCATCACCCATACACAATTATCCATATCATCCTTCACTCAGATCTTGGTGCAACATGGCCATTTTGTATCATTATCGCGGTAGGAGGTACATTCAGATGATGTTAGGAGAGGGGTTATACATGTATTCCTTACAATAGAGCACATCCATAAGATGGAACATGGACAGATTAGGAATTCATGTGACCCTCATAGATTCTCAACTTGTAGGAATATTTTTTATGGGTTGATGGAGGCCACTTGAAATGAGAGTTTCATAAAGGAGGTTAGTATATATATTTCTTTGCTATTTTTTCCATGTATAATTATATGATTTTTGTAGTTTCTATGCTTGAATAACATACCTTTAATGATGGTAGATGCATTAGTGCCAATTTCCACCATTGATGCAACATTAGAGGCAACCTGCTCATTTGGTGTACCACATACACAAGTATGAGTCACCTTTGATAAATTAAACATAGTGATTTGTTTGTTCTCTGGCATCCTCAAATATAATGTTGTTGTGTTTCTACCGGTTGTAATACCATACGATGATGAAGCATGTCCACCTAAGATGTACAAGTCACCCCATTCACAGATATCATGTGTCAAGTTAAATCTTATTTAAATGTCAAATTTGTTATAATGTTTTGGTTGAATTTTACATTTTTCTACTAATAAAAATATTATAAATATGTATTTGGAATGCTTCGTTCACTTCTAGGTCACCTATACCAACAAAATTCCATCCACCACCACTATTTCCATTCCCCACATCATTTTCCCCCAACTACAAGTGTAGTCTAGTCGCTTTCCACTCTCCCTTGGCTCTTGGGATTCCTCTTTCCACCCCAAGGGTTTTACCATCACTCATACAACCCATGGGGTTTTATTTCCCCACACCCACCATATTTGTTATCCCATCCATCCATAGTGGATGCACCCATACACCAACCACCCCCACCACATTTTCTATCAAATTCATCCATAGTGGATTCACTCGTACACCACCCTCCCCTACCAACTTTTCCATATGATGCATCCTGATGCAGGAGCATCGTAAGAAACCAACCAAGCAACATAAAGGTGAAAGACAGCTGGAAAAGCAACCACACACATTTTGAAGTGTTTTAAAGATAAATGAATGGACATTAATGAAATAGCTAAGGGAAGTGTACTTACATTTATATCTAGATGTTGTAAATAGATCTTGAGTGTTGCTCTAATCAGTCGAATGTAGAGGCATTTATGTGTAATGAATGCGAGTAGGTAGATTTAATTTAATAGATTAGACAGTTTAGAAGCATAGGAGGGAAAACAGATATAGACACCCTCACCCTTGTATCATTGTAATTTTTGGGATCATTCAGAATTCATAAGCTGTAGAGCTATAGCAGAGAGTTGTAGAGAAGAACCCATGTACAGGAGCACTTGAGTTAATATATAAAGCTTTGACTCAATCTTCAGGGTGTTGTGATGCTTACTGTTTACATTTGTTAAGTGATATGTTTACAGT
This sequence comes from Picea sitchensis, assembly GCA_010110895.2. Lineage (NCBI taxonomy): Eukaryota > Viridiplantae > Streptophyta > Pinopsida > Pinales > Pinaceae > Picea > Picea sitchensis. The sequence goes on from SNQJ01S0159825.1 coordinate 13,548, forward strand.
TGTCTTATTTTCTTTGTTATTCATTTGTTTCAATGTTATGTCGAGTGTATGATTTCATGTTGAGTGTATGAAATCTGAGAGAGGAGAAGAATGAGTTTCAATTGTTTCTCTTCCTGAGAATTCCTGCAAAGAGTGCAGTGAACATCTGCAAGGTGTGCTTTGACGAGGATCTGAGTTTTATCTTAGAAAGCTCAGGAGAGATATCGTTGTTCTCATAACTAGCAAAAGTGCAGGTGAGGCACAGAGTCATGCAAGGTATGCGCAGGTTGGTTGAAGCCTTAGAAATTATCAACTAAGGTGAAGGTTGAAGGACTACTATTGCAAAGAGTGCATAGGTTCGAAGACTCAAATAAACAAAGGTTATTTGAAAGTTTCCAGAAGGAGTGCGAGCAGGATTCCTTTTGGGGGCTTGGGTTTGCAAGTGAGAGCTCAGGAGGGATAGCACCTTTGAAGTATTCAAAGGGAGGGGGAGATCGAAATAATCTCACAGAAGTCAAGTTCAAGTGGAAGGACACTAAGTCATTTTGAACAGAGATCCTTGAAGAAGAGTGAACGAACGATGAAATTTCTTCGTGGAAGAAGTGTCGAAATCCCGTGGACTGTTGGATCTCGCAGATCTATGAGAAGGTTAAGGATGAGTGTCTTTTAGCATTCAGAAGCTCAGGAGGAGTAGAGACCATTGGACGAGAAGAAACATGAGTTGTTGATGCCCCTTTGGAGTGGAATTTCGACATTTCGAGGTTCGACATTTTGGCAATTCCGATGACAAGGAGTCAGGGGACTTCGCATTGAAAACCGTGAAGTCATGAAATGCGACATGTATTTGGAGTAGGGTTGTGGACACAGAGGAAGTAGTCACATGGACCGAGATTTGGTCAGGATCTAATCGTCATTGAGCCCATTTCAACATTTTCGGCATTTGGGGGTTTTGGAAGTAGAGGAGGCTGTGATTTTGGAATCGAGATTTTTAAACTCCTAGTTCACGAAATCCTGAAAGATACAGAGCTGTCAGATCGAGGAAGATCTCAGTCATAGATCATGTGGGAGGTGAGGCTTCGGGAATTTGGGAATCAAAGTTTTGAAAGGTAAGGAAACTCTCTATTGTGGATTTTTATGAGTCGCAAAATCCTGAAGAGTGAAAGGAAAAATTCTTGAAAGGTTGAGGGACAATATTCATTGGGCCCCAATCGGGTTTCGGGGTTTCGGGACTCAAGAAATAGAGTTTTATGGTCAACAAAACTCCCAAAATGACGAAGAGAGAAACACCGAAAGGTGGGTCCCAAGTATCAGTCAGAGGATACATGTGGTGGAAGTCAAAGGAGTGGTCAAGGTTCGATGAAAATCCCGAAAGGTCGTCGATCTCGCCAAAGGAGAAATTTCAGAATTTGGGGAATCATAATGGAAGAGGAACAATTGTTGGTTGTTCGCTCAAGTCCCAAAATGCTGAAATTAGTGGGAAACAAGTGGCGTGTGTTCGACACATTGAAGGATTCAACCTTCGTTGACATTTCGGGTTTTAGAGGTTGAAGAGTCAAGGAACTTACATCAGGATTCGTGAAGTCGCGAAATCCAAAATTCCTTTTTTGGTAAAAGTCCTCATCATATTTGTTGATCAGGTGTGTAGAGTTAGCACCCTGTGTTTTATCATGCAAGCATAACTCATAAGGACCTGTGGATACACGCTTGTGTGTGTGAGATATTCCTTGTGGGGAAAATTGAAGAGTCAATCTGACTCAGGGGAAGGTTCATAACGATCCTACGACTAGGAGGTCACGTAGAACCTGTTGAGGCAGGGGGTGCTGCATCAGTTGTGGTATCAAAGCACAAAACAAATTCTCTGCTTTCTGTAGAAGAGCCAAAAGAGGAAAATTTTCCATCCATGCCGCCGAGAAGAAGAGATAGGCAAATGCCTGATCCAACAGTGGAAATGGAAATGTGTGAGTTACGTTCCAGACTTGAGGCTATGGAGACAACACAGAGGCACACAGTCAATGCTGGGGATATCAGCAAGGCTGAATGTGAAAATGAAGCTGGAAATAAAGAAGTTGCAGTCAAAGATGCTACAGAAGAATGCCTATTCAGGGTTGTTGCAAGGATAGGTGCCGGAGAAAAAATGGACATTCCCATGTATGAGGTAAACTTAGATGTTGAAGAACTTATAGACTGAATTAGAGCTCTAGACAAATACTTCAACTATGAGGATGTCAAGGAATATAAGAAATTCAAATATGTCATTACTAGAATTAAAGGGCATGCAACATTGTGGTGGGATGAACTGTAGCCTGACAGACGTTGCAAGGGAAAGCAAAAAATCAAAAGCTGGGATAGAATGGTTGCAAAGATGAAAGCCAAATTTATACCCAGGGATTATCAAATCACTCTATTTTGGAGGATGAATAATTTGAGACAGAAGATGATGTCAGTGAAGGAATACACTGAATAATTCTACAGGATAAACAACAGAGAAGGTCATCGGGAAAGCGATGATGAAAAAGTTGTCAGGTACATGAATGGTCTATGATATGACATACAAGATGATATGGGCATGATGACCATTCGAAATGTGGAAGATTCTTATCAGATAGCTCTGAAAGATGAAGAGAAGTTGAGCTGGAAGAAAGGTCAAAGAGGCCGAGGTAGAAGTCAATCTAGAGGAAAAACAATTGCCCAAGATAGAACTCAGAAACCTAAAGAAGAGGGAAATAACCCTTAAACTCAACCTAAGAGAGGAGGAAGCTCACAGGGAAGACAATATGCTGATAGGAATACTTTTCCTCAAGCCAGAGGAAGAGGAAGAGGCAGAGGAGGTGAAGTGAAGTGCTTTGTCTGTGGAAAAATTGGACATAAATATTATGAGTGTCCAGATAGGAAGAAAGATGGTGGTGAAACTCATATTTCCGAAGCTCAAGAATGGAATGTTGAGGTGGAGGACACTGAGGGTGGAAGATCCTTAATGATGAGGAAAGTTATCTTGAAATTGGAGAAGGAACTAGAGAACCCAGCCCAAAGAAACAGTCTGTTTTGGACTGCTTGCAAAACTAAGGATAGGGTATGCAAGTTTATAGTGGACTGCGGTAGCACAGGCAATATCATATCTACAGAGATGGTAGAAAATTGGGAGTTGGAGACTGTTGTACATCCAAGCCCATACAAAGTTTCATGGCTACAAAAAGGACATCCGGTAAATGTCACTAAACATTGTTTAGTTGAATTTAAAATAGGAGGATATAAATATGAAATATTATGTGATGTCATTCCCATGGATGTTTGCCATCTATTGCTGGGTAGACCATGAAAATATGACAGAAACGTAGTTCATGATGGGAGAAAGAACACATACACCCTGGAAAAAAATGGTAGGACTCACATGTTGTTGTCGATTAAGGATAAAGAAATGAAAACATAAATGAGAAACATTGTACTTCTCATGAGTGGGAAGGAAATTATTGATGAGGTTAAGAAGAAGGAAGAAACACAATTTATTGTGGTTAGGAAGCCCATAATTTTTTTGACCAGTACAAGGATAGATGATTTACCAGAAGAAATCCAGGAGTTGCTGGGAGAGTTTGTTGATATAGTAGTGGATGAACTACCTTTTTCATTGCCACCTATCAGGAGTATAAGTCATCATATCGATCTTATACCTAAATACAATTTGTTTAACAAAGCAAAATATCAGTTGACGCCACAGTAAAATGAAGAAGTTAAGAGGCAGGTCCAGAACTTAATGGAGAAGGGATTGATTTGAGAAAGCTTGAGTCCATGAGTTGTTCCAACAGTGCTCAGCCCAAAGAAACACGGAGGCTGGAGAATGTGTACAGACTCAATGAGAATCAATAATATTACCATTAGATACAGATTTCCATTGCCAAGGATGGACGACTTGATGGATTGCTTGAGTGGAGCAAAGTTTTTTTCAAAGATTGATTTGAAAAGCGGGTATCATCAAATTCAAATCAGAGAAGGTGATGAATGGAGGACAACATTCAAGATGAATGAGGGGCTGTATGAATGGATTTTCATGCCATTTGGCTTTACAAATGTGCCCAGTACTTTCATGAGGTTAATGAATGAAGTCCTGAAGGATTTCATAGGGAAATTTGTCATTGTATATATTGATGATATATTAATTTTCAGCAAGATAGAAGCAGAACACTTAAAGCATATAGTTGCAGTAATGAGGAGATTACAGCAGGAGAAATCATTTATTAATATGAATAAATCGTCATTTATGAGGACATAACTCATTTATTTGGGTTTTGTTATCTCCACAAATGAATAAAAAATGGATCCGAAAAAGATAAAGGCGATTAAGAATTGGCCATCGTCGAAGAGCGTGTTTGAAGTTTGAAGCTTCCATGGTTTGCCTAGATTCTACAGGAAATTCATCTGAAACTTCAGTGGAATTAGCACACTGATGATGGATACAATGAAGAAAAGACATAAATCATTTCACTAGACAGAGGAAGCAAAGAAGAGCTTCAACCTACTGAAGAAGAAGATCACTGAGCAACCAATTATGGTTTTGCCAGATTTTAGCAAGACATTCTAGGTCAGGTGTGACGCGAGTGGATTTGTAATTGGAGCAGTCTTGAGCCAAGACGATAGGCCGATCGCATATTTCAGTGAAAAATTGAATGAAGTGAAGATTAAGTACTCCATGTATGACAAAGAATTCTATGCAGTCATACAAGCACTGAAGAAATGGAGACACTATTTGGTTCCCAAGGATTTTATTTTGTACAATGATAATCATGCTTTACAAGTCGTGACTCGACAGGAGAAGTTGAACCAAAAACATGCTAAATGGGTTGAATTCATGTAGAATTTTACTTTTGTGATTAAGCATATTTCTAGAATTGCTAACAAAGTTGTTGATGCTTTGAGAAGGAAATGTTTTCTTATGCAAGAATTCAGGGTCAAGAATTTGGGTTTTGATAACCTTAAAGAAATGTATAGGGATGATCCAGACTTCAAGGAGGCATATGAGGCATCTAAGAATCCATCTCTCAGGGATAGAAGCCAATGGACTGAATACATGATCTAAGATGGATTATTGTTTAGGGGAAATCAACTATGTATTACAAAATGCTCCATGAGGGAGAATTTTGTGAAGGAAAAACTCAATGGAGGATTGGTCGGACATTTAGGTCATGACAAGACGTTCTCAAAGTTGAATGGCTCATATTTTTGGCCAGGGATGATGATAGATGTCAAGAAATTTGTGGACGGGTGTAGAATTTGTCAGCACATGAAAGGAAAAAGGCAGAACACAGGATTATATCAACCACTACCCATACCAGAAAGGTCGTGGGACACAGTGAGCATGGATTTCATATTGGGACTACCAAGGAAACAAAGAGGATGTGATTCAATCTTTGTGGTAGTCGACAGATTTTCAAAGATGGAACCTTTCATACCATGCCAGAAAACCAGTGACGCCACTCATATTGCAAACTTGTTTTTCAAGGAAGTCGTCAGACTTCACGTCTTACCAAAGAGTATCGTTTCTGATCAAGATACCAAGTTCATAGGGAATTTCTGGAGGACCTTATGGAAGAAGATGGGGACAAGTTTGTACTTCATCTCAACATATCATCCTCCGACGGATGGACAGACAGAGGTCATAAACAGGACCTTGGGAGATTTGTTAAGAAGCTTAGTGACTGAACACCATAGTCAATGGGATCACATTTTTCCATAGGCAGAATTTGCTTACAATCATTCACTAAATAGAAGAACAGGGCAGAGTCCATTCCAGATTGTATATGGAATACAGCCAAGGGGAGTTTCTAAATTGAAAGATACAGAACAAGCTGAATTCATAAGTGCTAGTGCAGAAGACTTTGTATAAGGAATGAAGGGGCTTCATAACCAAATTAAGGAGCAATTTCAGAGTTCAAATCAAGAATACAAGCTTAGAGCAGATCAACACAAGCGATAACTTCAATTTGAAGTTGGTGATCTGATTCTTGCGCATCTGAGGAAGGAGAGGTTCCCAAAGGGAATGTATAATAAGTTGAAGATGAAAAATATTAGACTGTGCAAGGTCAGAAGGAAATTTGGGGCAAACACATCTGAGATTGAATTACCCAATGGGGTTGGAATCTCACCGATATTCAATGTTGAGAATTTGTACCCTTACAGAGCTGAAGAAGCAGGAGAAGAGGAGGAACAAAAAGAAATTCAATGGACAAAACAAATGCCTGTAGCTGAAAATCCACATATGGAAAGCATAATTGATGAAAGGATTAGCAAAAAGACTAGGATAAAAGAGCATTTTAAATACTTGGTCAAATGGAAGGGACATCCAGTTGAAGATGCTAGGTGGGACGATGAAGCAGCAATTCATAGGCATGGACAGACCATGCAAGAGCTCATGAGCAGGAGTTCATGAAAATTTTCAAGCAAGGGAGTATGATGCAGGAGCATCGTAAGCAACTAGCCAAGTAGCATAAAGGTGGAAGATAGTTGGAAAATTACCCGCGCACATTTTGAAGTGTTTTAAAGATTAATGAATGGACATTAATGAAATATCTAAGGGAAACATACTTACATTTATATCTAGATGTTGTAAACAGATCTTGAACGTTGCTCTCATCTGTCCAATGTAGAGGCATTTATGCATAATGAATGCGAGTAGGTAGATTTAATTTAATAGATTACATAGTTTAGAAGCATAGGAGGGAAAACGGATATAGACACCCTCACCCTTGTATCATTGTAATTTTTGGGATCATTCAAAATTCATAAGCTGTAGAGCTGTAGCAAAGAGATGTAGAGAAGAACCCATGTACATGATCACTTGAGTTAATATATAAAGCTTTGACTCAATCTTTAGGGTGTTATGATGCTTACTGTTTACATTTGTTAAATGGTATGTGTACAGTTGTTTTATTTTCTCTGTTATGCATTTGTTTCAATGTTGTGTCGGGTGTATGATGTCTGAGAGAGGAGAAAAATGAGTTTCAATTGTTTCTCTTCTTAAAAATTCCTGCAAAGAGTGCAATGAACGTCCACAAGGTGTGCATTGACGAGGATCTAAGTTTTATCTTAGAAAGTTCAGGAGAGGTATCGTTGTTCTCATAACCAGCAGAAGTGCAGCTAAGGCATAGATTCGTGCAAGGTGTGTGCGGGCTAGTTGAAGCCTTAGAAATTAAAACTAAGGTGAAGGTTAAAGGACTACTATTGCAAAGAGTGCATAGGGTCGAAGACTCCAATAACCAGAGGTTATTTGAAAGTTTCCACTGTAATGCCCATATTTTACTAAGGGTCATTAAGTTTCCTAAACATTTTAAAAAAGTAAACTGAAACAAAACTTCATAACATAATATTGACTTTTATAACAGCAACTTCAGTAACTAGATTTATC
>SNQJ01S0159826.1:0-21806 GCA_010110895.2 Picea sitchensis
AGACACTTTCCTAGTGAATGGCCAGGCTCTGAAAAGCTATTTCTTTTGATGATTTTTGATCCACCCTCTTGTATATATTTTTAATTTTCTTTTCTGTTTTTTATTTTGGTTCTTTTCATTTTTCTTAATTTTGATTTGTTTTCTAAAAATGATTATGTCTGGATAAGAATTCATTTGTTAAAGGGAATCAAAACTCTTATTCATTAGCAACAATTGGTAAATTTTCAAGCACTTAAACAGTTACTGCTAAACTCAGATCAGCAGAGGGAAGTTTCTGTGCAATCACAATTTCTGGTTTCTCATTAAAATCACAAGAAGATGTTATTATCTTTAATAAACTTCTAACACCGTCCATGTCTTAATGAAGAAAACTCAATTGTTCTTTCCCATCCTAGAGATGGTTTATTAATAGAAACCTAACTATCCAAATCATGATGAAAGTCATAAAAAAAAAAATAGTTTGTAAATGATTAAAATTTTCATTACCAAACTGTGATATTTTCAATATCACCCCTGTCTCTTGGATATCATGAAGTTATGGAAATTGTACAAAAAATTTAGAGAGTTGGAAGCACTGTAAGGTGTGGGAAATATTTGTAAACCCATAGAGACACTGAACAGGTATGTTGGTAGGTGGTAAATGCCCGCATGATACCAAGGCAACTTCGTCGGGGTACTGAACATGCCTGTTGGCAGCGAAGCAATGTCGGGTTTAAGAATATCCTCAGGTATGTATTTTGATTTGATCAAGTATGAAGATGTTTTTATCATGAATGGACAACTCTTGGATAGTATAGAGGTACTAGAGTGGGTTAGATGACATCCTTTTCAAGGCTATGGATGCCTACTGGCAACAGTGGCCCCATCAACGGTATCGAAGTTATCCATATAAAAATTGCTACACCTGTGATCTAAATACGATACCATATTACATTTTTGGATAGAAATACATCCAATGCTAAAACTATGTTATTTTCTGAGTTATAATTGGAACGCTTGATCTTTCCATAACTGTTTCTAAAAATTTATTTCATATGTGCCCCTGACATAAATTTTATGGTGATGTAGAGATAACTGCTTTGCACAGTGTGTCGCCATTGTTGGCAGCCATCCATTTTGTCGAATTATATCACAATTAAAAATCATCACAAAGAGATAAAATCTTTCTGTAGCTACCACCTCCTTACATTTATAAACATTTATGTCTTTTGGTTTCAAGGTGATTTATTGGGGTAACTTATTTTACAGGTTTTTTTCTTTAGATTTCATTTGTTTAGTTTAAATTTCATGACTGCAAGCATGAAATTCAAAAAAAATATTTTCTTGGGTAATTATTCTGTAGTTTTTGTTTTTCTTATTTTCTTTTACCAAAGAAACTACACCTTGAGAAAACCCATACGTTGCTAAGTTTCAAGTTTTATAAACTCATTGATTAATTCACTGCCACATTTTCATGTATTATGGGTATTATGATTTAATCGGTTCTATGGTTGATTGTTTGGTTTTAATTTTTTGAAATGTATGAACATGCATAACCTTGGATTAACATTTGATATGTGCTTCATTCTCTCAACAGTCATATCGCTTTCATGTCGCTTGGTATAGTTCTGATGTACCCAAGAATACACCTCATCCTCTTGTCATGTACATTTAATGATCCTCATTCATTGTTTGAATTGGAATTCGATAGTGGTTAAGGTTTTTCTCTTCATTATATGTAATGTCTCACAGGTATGTGCACCCCCTGGTTTTATGTCTCTCCAAAATTAAGTTATCACGCATGACAGTCTCCAAACTTCGTAGGTATCGGGCCATTGTGGTTTTCACAGACCTCTCCTTCCTACTGATTTATTGGAAGTTGGAGCCTCCCTCCCGCCATACATATTGTGTCTATTTAAAAGTGACCATGGCCCCAATGGTTTGAATCGAACCTAATGACGGTCATACCCTTCTTTCCCACGATGATGCCATAAATGATTTATAGGCTCACAGCTGGGATGTCTTCATCTAGAAATTTGAAGGTTACAACCTTCTGGTCACACATTCCTTTGACCAAGTGATTGATGTGTTTAGAGCCAAGGTCGGGGATGTGCAATTGGAGGTCACAGAGGACTCTATATCGTGGGAGACAACACTGCCATGGGAATTAGAGAAATGGTTCAAGAATGCTAAACTAGAGGACGTTCCATGGAGCTTGTTCATGGTCTCTCACAAATATACCTGATACCCTAAAGGGATTTCTATTTCCCTCCTGAAACCTAGATGGCATGACCTTATTTTGATTTTGAAATAGTTTATAACATGTAAGGGCAGGTATGGTTTTGTATTTTTATACCACATCCGACTGTTAATTTTGTTACTAGGGTTTAAACTGAACATGTCATTCTATTTGTTGATGAGTTTGTACAAGATGTCAAAACATTATAAGAAATAGGGTTTGACCCCTCTATCAAGCCTCTTTCATCACAAGATTATAAGGATTTTGTTCGTATCACACCTGTCTCAAATTGGCGATACTTGGGAAAGTTTCTTGAGACGAAACAATTTTAGCCAACCCGAATGCATAGTGACATCACCTATAAATGTAAACCCCATCTATGGCAATCCCATGACCCAGAGTCAAGATATCGATTCACATAATGACTGTGAAATTAATGAACCAATTTTTGTTGCTTTGAAAACCCCCATGGGTAAACAATCATGGTATATGTTTACACCCAGAAAATGGTTGGAACAGGTAGTGGATGTGTTGAAAGAGAGGATTTCCCCTACCCCTATTATTGAGATGAATCAGGGCTTTAGTGACAAGCCCACTGTCAAGAAAAATTGTAAGAGTAAGAAATAGGAAAACTCATATTTGAATTTTATAAATAAGAGATCTGGTCAATTGATATCTAGGAGCCTAAGGAATCGAAAACATGATCATTTGAGCTCAATCTATATGATCGAGGTCAATGATAATTGTTTATATGACGAGATTAATGATTTCCTTGCTTAGGAAGATCTAGATAACCAGTGTCTCAGGAACGAAACTGTTGGTCAAGCTAAGCAGTATCACTTTGTCTATAGATTACCTCCATTTTTGAGAGACCAAGAGGGTTTTTCTGGCATTATACATGACTTGAAGTAAGCCATAGGAAGATTCGAGGCCTCCATTGTAGAGTACACCCAACCTAGGACTGCTATAACAATGGTACATTGTGATAGTTGTTTGGATTGGGTAGAATGGTATTACAGGGACATACCATTGTTACAGGCACAAGTAAAAGATTTGACATCTTGCAATTCTCTACTTGAACAAGAAAACCAAGAGTTGGAAGTGTTGAAACAGTTTTTCAAGTTTTTTATCTCTAAGACTAAAACTTTCCTTTTTCGGGTTTCAGCTTTTCATAAAGCATAACCCTCACCATCATTTCCAAAATACCGGTAATAAAGTCTCGACAAGCTTTATTCTTTAAATTATCAAAGGAAAAAAACCAAAAGTGTTTTAAAAGTCCCGACACGCTTTCTGTAGAGTTATTTTTTTTAATCACGGTAATTTAAACCCTAAAGGAGTTGACTAACAATTTTTTAAAATCTTTCAGGATTCGGGTCTATTTAAAATCATATGTTTTACATTCATATTGAATCAAAAAATCCCAATCCTCGATTTCTCAAAAGAATGGAAGTTACCAATTATTAAAGATTAATTTAATCTTATCATGATTTCACAATTTTAGGAATCGAGGTTTATCAATGACATACGTCATGTATCTACGATCCATGAAACCCTGAAAGAATGGAAGTTAGGTTTTTAATCCTGATCAATTAATCTACTAATTCAAAAGTTAAGGCCTGACTTAATCTCATCATGATTTCACAATTTCGACAATCGGGGTTTATCGATGACATACCTCTTGTATCCACGATCCTTGAAACCCCGAAACGCAAAGTCTCGAACCATAATCAGATTTTAAACAGTACTAACTCTGTTTTAAAAAACACGATTAACGGTAATTAAAATTCTTAGGTTTTTTCTTATTTTCGGTACTGTTGAATGAAATCTTTCGAATTTTGAATCTGGGATTGTCGAAATACGACCACTATTAATAAACAGATAACTGATAAATGTTGCGACACTAATGCGTATCTCAGAAATATTTTTTGCATTAAATGTAATTGATTACAGGTTAGCTGTGTCAGTATTTTCGTCATAAAATGCGTTTAAGGCGAATTAAAAGTCTGTGTTTCAAAAACCTATGCTTGTTCTGTCTTTCAAAGGTAATTCACATTCGACCAAGCTCATATGCTTCTTTTCTGTGATAGGTTTTCCTTCTAACATAGAGCTACGACGCCAAAGAAAGAACCGAAGAAGAGTGAATATACAAAGGAGATGTGTAACCTAGAAGGAGATATCATATCTAACACTACGCCACATGTTATCGACTCAATTAAATCCTGGAGAGAAATCTATGAACTCCTGGATTACGAAATTAAAAATTCTCTTACTGATTCTGAGAATCACCTTCAGGATATAGCAGAATCAAAGCTTCATAAGATCGCAGCATGCCCTCGACTCATGGAATACAATGACATGATCAATTGGGCCTTGGAGAAGGTCAATATCCTGACAAAAAGCATTTTAAATGATCAAGCGGTCGTTGTCAGCTCATTCAGGCCAGAGCATATACAAGTAATGTACAAACTCTCACCAAATCCTAAGTACATTTATAATGTCGAGTTTATAGCTGAATTTGAAAGGAAGGAGTGTATTGAAGCAAACCGAACTTATCCAGATTTAATCAAATAATGGTGGAGATGTCCATCAAAATTTAGGGCCGATACCCATGGAATTTATGGCACAACATCTTTGAACGAGTACATGGTCTATGTAGCCATGATGTTGTGCAGACTCTTTGGAAAAAAGAACCCCTATCATTTTCCTGTGGATTAGGTACCCTTTTTAGAAGAAGCATCATAAGGATACACTTTTAATTGGATCAAGATTTTGTCTGATAACCTAGCTCAAGAGGTTTAAAATTATAGAGTTGCAAGATCTAAAGGTCAGCCAGTGGATTTTTACATGTCGACGTACATCATGGACGCAATCTGCTTTATGAATCCATTTCCCCTGATGAATTGGAGTTGGAACATAACCTGCCCCAAACCCATTCATGAGTATCACTCTGTGCTATGGGAAGAAAATTCTAAGAATGCATTTTACAAAATTTGTCATTTCATAGTAATTCTAATGCATAAAATGTTTTATGGCTATGAACCTCCTCGCATTTCTGAGACAGTCTCAGAAAACATCAAAGCAATAGCCGACTAGTTCATTGATGAAAACTTCTCTTACATTAGGGTTTATGGGTGCTCAATCCCCCCTCATACGCTTCCAAAATTCCTTCTGAACAGACTAGTATTGAGGGAGGTAGCACACCAAATAGTGAAAGGTGGTATTGGAATAGAGATAAAGGCAACTCAAAATAAGTCCTGGCCAACATTCCCTGTACATATCGGAAAATTTTCATTGCTAAACCTAGGCCATTCTAAAGTGGAAGCTGAAGCACTAGAAGAAGTTAAACTAGTAAATATCAAACATAAAAAACATGACCCTTATCAGCTAGTGAATAGACATTTGATACACTGCAATATGAAATCTTATGAACACGAAAATTCTATTTATGATGATATATTCAAAGAGGTTAAAGCCTATGAGGAGGTATTGAATAGGGTATGGGCCTTATCACCCGACTTACAGACTGGTTTCATGTCCTTCCAAAGTCACAGGCGAAGTTGTTTGCTAAAGATTTTGCAGGGTGAATCCATGACCCCCCTCCAGAGCAGGAAGGGCCTCCCCCAGGTTTTGAAACAGATGCACAGAATAAAGAAAATACAAAGAGAAATATGAAGGAGATTGAAATGCCTTCACAAGAAACAAAAGTTCCTCAGACAGAGAAATCAGAGTCAGGGAAAGGAAAGGAGTTGGAAACATCTCCAGAAATCCCTGAGGATTTTTCCAAAAAAGTAGGAGGAACAACATCAATGGAGCTTGGAAGTCCTATTACCTATTTGACCACATTGCAGTCTACCTATGGAACCCCCCAAATGGGAGCTCTATATGCTAGTGATCTCGAACTTATTTCTAGGGACGAAATTCCTTAATCCGATTATTTTTTTAGTAAAAAGAGGAAGGCTATCCTGAAACAGGAAATGCATCCAAGAGGAGACATGATGATAAAAAAGCACAAGGTCATTGTAGATGGACAAAAACTTGAAGAGGGGGAATTCACTACAGAAATAGCAGGCACAATGGGAGCCTTTGCATCGACAAATTTATACTCTGTGGGTAATTTGAGAACTATGTTGCAGCAGAAAGATCAGATGATAGCTGAGCTAAAAAGTCAATTAAAGGAGAGTGAAAGAAGTATCAGTCGAGAGATAAACAAGGGTTTAGAACGAGCCAAATTCAATGACATTCAACAGATTCAAAAACTGAAAGAAAGCTTAGATGAAGCAAACATGAAGATACAGGTCAGTCAAGTAGAGGTCCTACAGCAAGAAGAAACGAATAAGCAATTACAAAATAAGATTAATTCCATTCAAAATCAAGTGGTAGAGCTTGAAATCTTCCAAGCCTAGGTGTTGGAAATACATACAAAGATAGAAAAAGAGCAACATGGAGTGTTCTTTAAGCTGGAATTTATTCAGAATTACTTTCAGGAAGCAAGTAAATCCTTGGAGAGTATTCTCCTGAAAGAGAGAGAAGTGAAAGTAGCCAGAACAACTTTTCAAAACGCAGTGGCTCTTTCAACAAAATAGGAAGTTGGAGAGACTCAAAAGCTATCTGTTTCAGAGCAGATTAAAGGTGATATAATACGTAAGGTGTGGGAGGAAAATCTCGCAGAAAACAACAAAATAACCAGAGAGGTTAATGACAACTGTCAAAGAATTTTTGACCTTTTAGAGAAAGTTTCATTGAACATTGGAAGAAACAACTTTCCATGGTTGTTAGGAGAAATTAACATTGGTAAGCATCAGTTAAAATTCAAGGAGGATCTGGAAGAAATTCAGGTAGAGATCCCAAAAATAAAGGTAATCAATGTCACTCAAATTGACAAATGGATAGTGATGTCGAGCTTAAAAAGTTACAAACTATTAAGTTCATGAGAAAGATAATCGAAGACCGTCTACCTGAAATACAGAGAAATTTCTTCCTATTTGAGGTGAAAGATATTCCAGAAGCCCCAAGAGTTTTGGTGCAGTTTCTTGGAAAATGTATTCGCTGTCTTAAAATAGAAGAAGGAAGTTCATCAACGAAGACATAAATATTATTTTAAAAATTTCATCATCGAAATTAATCAAAGAAGATATAAATGGTTAAATATTTCACTTTCATGTAACCGTTAGTATTCCGAAGTTAGTTAATCACCAACAGAAAAGAAAAGTTTGGTGATCATGTATAAATATAATTTCACAAGATTGAGAAGTGGCTTTTTGTTTTTGGGAGACAATTGTATTAGAAGTTTTCCAATTTACGGTGATATAGATAATGCAAAAGAGATTCTGAATTCTGTAAACTTGAATCTATGTGTTCCTTCACTCTGTTGTCAATATCTTTCAACATCTTTCTTTTCATGTCTTTCTAATGAATGATCAGCTATAATTTAACTTAAACTTCTATTATAGTTTGAATTTATTTGATTATCTAATCATTTAAAGTTTTTCCTCTATGATTGCTATCAACCGTTTCAAGACCTTGTTGATGGGCGAAACAGTCCGTCCGTCAACTAGGAGAGTGGAACCGGTCCGGGGTTGTCTAAATAACCCAAGCCGTTTGGAATGGACCACCCTGACGAGTTTAACGGCTCCGTTGGCCGCTCTAAGGTCTCGTAAGGAAACCAAAGAGCGGGAGAAAGTGATCTGAGCTAAATATAAATCTAAACTAAAGAGCTAGAAACTAATAAAACAAACTAAAGATAAATAATCTAACTAAATAAAAGAAATCAAACTAAAATGGGGAAACTGAAACTAATAAAAACAAACAACTTAGCTATACTAATCTAACTGCAAACTACTAACTACAAAATACTAACTAAGATTATAATAACTCAAATCAACTACTTAATTATGGGTTATTCATATTCTGAAATGCATTATGGACAAATTGATTTGATTAAGAGCACCTTAAAACTCATGTAATTGGCTGCCCAAAGGGCAGCCAAGGATCTATTTTGTCTTTTTGTGACTGATTAAAACTGAAGAAAGCTAACTATGAAATTAAATAATCTAATCTAAAATCTAACTAAACCTTAATTAATTAAAAACAATAAACATCTAATAATTAACTGGAAGCTCAAGAGTTTGCCTTTGTGTTTGATGGCTTACGTGGATGGTTGGAGGAAGAAATTCACACCATTTGGCCCTCAAGCTTCACCATAGAAAGGATCATATAATGCTTCTGAGTAGGTTCTGGGACAAACAAGACATAAAAGAAATCATACTTGAGTTCCAGGATTATGAATTCATGCAAAGAGGAAACCCTCGTGCAACAAATTCATATATGATAATTCAATTCATCAAAAGAAGTCAAAGCTATCATTCATAATGAATCCTTTAAGCTGTCCATCACTGTCAAATTGAAAGTAACAGGTATGCATAATAATAAAAATTATATCACTTGAATTGATTTAGACAGCAAAGTGATACTAAACGAGAAACCAAAATGATATACAAGGCATAGAACAAAGTGTCAATGTGACTGAAGCTTTAACAACGCATTAATTCTGCTCCGGTTTGAATAAGCATTACGTACATATCCTTGTTCTCCCAAGGTAGGATATCTCCCTCCATTACAAAATCATGAGTTTAAATAAGTTTTTCTCAAGGTAAAACATCCTTGTGAAAATAGTGTGATTTTACAAAATCACAGGAATAATCCCAAAATCCTTAAACTAAGTAACTAAAATGCAAATGAAATTTGCAGATCATCTCCTAACTGCCCACCCAGCATCCATTGCAAATTCGAATTGCCCTGGAATAGACACCATAATCAAGTTATAAGATTGTTTTTATTCAGAAAATAATAACAAAATTCATAGACTCAACTACATAATCGTTTGATTCTGTAGCTGATCCAATAAAGTAAAATAACCGGATATAAATCAAATCAAATCAAACCTAATCACTTTGAAATACTCATCATACTACTAATTATTAGATCAAATAAAGCTGAACAGAATATAATCGAAACACAGTAAAGATACAATCGATAGAAAATAGAAATGCTTTGTTTTCCAATTGTTCTCAAAATCAAATCAAATCTCAGCCAGAATGTCCCACGAATGCCATCAATAACAAACCAAATCATTATGAGATGCAAACCATTGTGCTCGATTGTATATGATCCATATCATTATCTTATAGCAAGCATTTAACAAATTCACACATCGCTATAACCATAGAATCCAATCACGAATTTTCCTTAGTTATGTTTCAAATAATCCATAAGTAAATTCATAATAGTAATAAACCAATTGAATCCTGTGACATATCGATATCATTCCCACGATGCATGAATTGCTTCCAATGTAATCGAACCAACTCCAAATATCAATTCCATGAGTCTCCGTTAGAATCATTCCTAAATTAGATAATACAGTTTAAATGAGTAATCAAACAAGATATTTAATTATAGAAACAAATCAAAATATTTGACATAACCAACCCATTCCTATAACCGAATCAAACACTTGTTATCATTAGAATACAACTCTCATGGCTGACATTTTGTTATTCATTTTAAATTTGATCTTGAAACAAATCACATATGAATCGGTCTCAATATAGAAATTATAATTACCACAGTCAACCAATTGGCTCATGCAAGATATAATCAAATCAGCGAGGAACAGAAATAAGTTTCGTTCAAGAATAGAAAATATATCAAATAACAAAACATTCAAATTGGATTATAGTGAATCAAACCAAATCTAATCTGTCCAAATCCAACCTAATCGATAAAACTTATGCATGAGAGAGCAAGTCAAACACATAAATAGAGCTGATATTAAATGTTTAATAAAGAGGAAAAATATACCATCACAGTTGTTGAGCTATGTCAATCTTGAATTGACAAATCCAGTGGCAGACTCAACTTTTTTGAACAAGATCGAACCAATGATCAGATTGATTTTTTTATCATTAGGTCGCCCATTTGTATCTCGACCAGTGAGCATTGCAGCTTGTCTCTCCAAAATCATAAATTTTAGATTGCAATTTAGGGACATCCAAATGGTACCTCTCTAACCACAGTCCACTCTGGTCGCAAGGTGGTAACCTTTTTGGCCGAGGAGGGGGTTTTGATGATTCCGCAAGGGTTTCAGGAGATGGATTGATACCCGGTAGTCAGGGTTACCCCTAAGACAAGGTGGCAAGTTATCAACGAAATCGTGTGGAGGTTCGTCACCACGAAGCCCTCTTCAGCTAAGCGCTCAATGCACCAGTCGAGTCCTCGATCATGACCGGCTGTTTTGGCACGAGGCTTGGACTTATTTCTCTCCCATCGCGAGAGATCATCCTTACATTTTTCTTACTTTTAGCATTAACTATGATCTTGGCTCTATCCTTCGTGGTTATGGGATTAGCAACTTTAGTGACAGCCATACGTGAATTCACGAATTGAGTCGGGTTTAGGTTGAATTAGTATTAAAACATGAGGAACAAGGGTAGACTTACTCGAGGATACCCACAGGCCTCGACCTGTGAAGGTTTGATTCCTCAAAACCATTGCGGTTGAAAATCGTGCCAGGAATCTCGGCGTAAACCCAACTCATAAACAACCAACATTTTAATTAGCCCAACATGAAAGAGGCTAGTATCGGCCTGACTTCGTTTATACTTCTTAGCCATTTTGAATAAACGGTGCGGATAATAAAGCATGCTTAGCTTCGAAGACCCATAAATACCATTATGAGCGTAGATGAAACAGGAAAACAAATCTATACATGCCTTCACAAGTAACGGATTGCTTGATAATCATCAAGATATCATACCAGTGAGGTTTCAACATCTTAGGGAGGTAAACCTTTGTTGCACGACCTCACTTGTCCGAGACTGAAACAACAGTGTCATGGGACATCGTTTACTTTTTAGCTTTTGGACCATCTTTGTCCCTTGATAGGCAGACTAGTTGCCAGGCTGAGAGATTATTCGGTGATTTCAAGAAATTTGGACATCTCCAACTTTGGCTCAGCAATTCGCACTGTCATTTGACAGTGCGAATTGCCGAGCATCAGAGATATTAAAACCATCGAACTTCCTTATAAGCGAAAGCCACCCAAATTCTTCAATATCGCTGTATGCACCATCGAATATCCACATGACACTTGGCATCCATTAAGTTGACCCCTCTACTTGGAACCATGGTTTTCCTTGGTAGGTTTTACACAGAATGAATCAATGCTCAAGGTGAATAGGATAGGTTTCACTAGTTTGAATTCTCGACGAGACCGAAATCAACTCCATCGTCACGAAGGTGGTGGGATTACCATAGCCACGCATCGCATTAATGACACATGCAGTGTTTAAACCATAATCCATTTAAACAGAAATACATCGATCAGTAGCGAATGGTTGAATCACCACTTCTACGTGCCATTCATCAGAGTGAGAATCAACACCTCATACGATAATAGCGTGCCAAGTGTTGAGTTTAAAGCAAGCACGATACCGACATTAACCTATTGATCCAGCGGTACCAAAATTCCATCATTCATTGTCCGGCTTAATCCACGGGGGTTTAGTGTTAATACACTTGGCTTCGGGATCATATAACGATCAACGTATAATATAACTTTTGCAAATAGTATGCCAAATATTAATTCGAATATGATTAACTTATGCTTTGAAACCATTGCTATCATACCTCATAAAAGCGTGTTCATGCATTGATTTTATGTTGTTGTATATGTTTGTATTCAAAAGTCTTAGAACCATACAATTAGAATTTCTTCATATAATAATAATCCAATTGATAGTTCAAAGCAAGGATAAAAACAATATGACCCAATCCATTACAATTTTCATAAGATAAAAACAAGACCAATAACTTTTATGCCCAAGGTTTAACAATCAAATATATCCAAATGTGTAATCAAAATAAGATAATGCTCAGAACATAGAAGGTTGAGACAACCTTTAGCAGTCATGTGATAAACTGATCAAGCGTCTTTGAGTAAATCAACCAAAAGCGATGACAATCTAAGCAGCGAAGTGTTTTCACACTTGCATTTTGTGAAAACAAAGCAAAGAATTGAATCGTGAAATTGTCGCACAAAATGAGGCGAAATGTTTAAAAGCACGATCTCGGCAATGATTTGTATTAATACGACAAAGGTGTAAAGAGCAGCTTTTTTTGAGTAATCAAAAATGGGTTGGTACATGAGACCTATAGGTCTATTGGATGGTTATATCTTATACTTCACTTGAAATCTCATTTTTCTCTTCTTCTTCTATTATGATATGAGATTATTTCATGATTGAAAGCCTCATATTCTTCAAAAACGTTACTTTGTTATTATTTTACTGACTATAGAATTACTTCAAGTATAGAAATGACCTCTTGTTATTTGTGTTATTATTTTGAGTTCCAAATATCCTTTTATATTTCATCCCTCGAAACTGAAACAACAAATCTTTAAACATTTTATAATTTAATAAAATTTTACTCTCCATGGTATCAGAAATAATAGACAGCCTAACATAGAACTTGGCCTTCAAGATCAAACTAGCATTGCTTTGAACTTATTTATTACTATCTTGCAAACAACAACTACCTGGGTTGAATTAGAATGCTCATGAAGCAGTTAGCTTCGAGAGAGATATAAGCATCCAAGAACAATGGGAAGCTAGATAGAGACAGTTAAGAAACCAACTCTGATTTATCTTTCACAATTGATTCTTACCTCTTAATTCTCTTGATATTTTCAGATGCCTTAGGGGTATACTTTAGAGACTTAAAGTATAAACTTAGGAAAACATATTTTGGTAGTTGTCAGGAACAAAGAAATGAGCTTTTCACAGGAAGAAACGACATTGACACTCTTTCTTTGATAGTGAACAAAGATATAAAACCTTCTAAGGCTACCTTTGTTTTGACCCGTGACTCCACGATAAGTAAGATGGATATTAGCCAAAAGAACACCAAAATGAACTCGGACGACAAGCAAACCTCATGATCTAAGTCGAGAAAATATTTTAAATCAGTCATAACAAATCCATTTCACACCCATACATACTATTTTTCAGCTTGATTTTACGTAGTTGAATGTTAAGGAAACACTTGAGAGATATGTCTCACTTCCCCTCTCATAAGATACGTTCTCTTTTCCTGAAGTATATACCCTAAACTTGCATGAGCCTTTTCCTCACACACTTCGAGCTTCAGCTTCAAATCCATCAATGGCTACACACGAAGGCACATGAGCTGGGGGTGGTGCCCCAGGAGGACCAAAAGGTGGCCAAGCACCACTTC
Organism: Picea sitchensis; assembly: GCA_010110895.2. Lineage (NCBI taxonomy): Eukaryota > Viridiplantae > Streptophyta > Pinopsida > Pinales > Pinaceae > Picea > Picea sitchensis. The sequence goes on from SNQJ01S0159826.1 coordinate 13,514, forward strand.
CTAGAATATTTGCTAAGGTAAAATTTTGCCGAGATCATTACTTAGTGTTCTCAGCTTCCCATGATTTTCCATTATATGAAAAACCTTCCAAATTTCACTGGGGAAGGAGATTTAGCACTCAATAACAAATAAATTTCTTGACCAATTTTTTAGAGCTTCCTTGAGATCAAACATGGGAATGTCTATTCTAGACTCCCTCAATTTTAGACTTTAGAAGGACGGTGAGGACACAGTTCAGAACCTTAGCATTGAGATCTCTAAGATCTTATAAGAAGAACTTGGCAGCTTTTTGTATGGAGACAGTAGGGGGAAAGAGGAGAGACCACATTTATTACCCTAACGAATTTGGATCCCTTAGAAAGAAAAACTTAGAATCAATTCTCGAGTTCACACAAAGGTTTAACAAATTGTGTATAACAAAATCTTGAGCCGAGAGTCGAGCCTTCTCAAACCACAGCTAAGGTGACTTTCGCTGGAGCCTTTGATGTTGATTTCACTCTATTATTGGGAGAAAGGAGATCAACAAATCTCACAAAAAATGCAGGATGATGCTTTAGAAATCGAATCGAACAGCAATTAGATCGAGGAAGTTAAAAGAAAAAATAAGAATCGGGAACAAAGAAATAGGAAATTCAAAAGAACAAGGTGGATCCTCAAGATCAAGGAAATCCCTGGAAGATAAAATAGACGAGGTGGCTAAGGTAATTAGAGAACTATCAAATAATATCTAAAAAATGGAACTAGATAAATAAAGGGATCATTTTCCTAGATATGGATTTCACAAGGAATCTGATCCTCGAGCCCCACAACAAACAATAATTAAGAATGAGGATCGAAAAATTCCAACCCCCTTCAAAGTGAAAACTTCATTGGAAGAAGATGATCTAGAATATTTTGAAGAGGATTAGATGAGGATATAAATAATCTTGGAAATGATAGTAAATCACCTTATTTATCAAGACAAGATTACAAAAACTCTTTAAATAAAGAAATTAGATCAGAAGATAATGTATTATAGCGATATACGAAGATTTGGCCTATTAGGGTATCGTTGATGATATTATAGTCGAACTACACGAGAAATACAATCTAAGACCTAGGAACAAGAGTCTTAGCCACTAACAAAAAATATCTTGCCAAGGGGAGAAATTGATGAAGTGGCTCCAAAGGTTGTTGAGAAACAAATTTCAAAAAACCAAACTGCTGACACACAACCTATCAATTCAAAGTTAGTAGGAACACCCGCCATGAAATAACAGGTCGTTGTGAGTGAAACCAAATCTACACCACAAAGAAAAGATGAAAAAGGAGGAATGGGGCACCAAACATAGAGAGTGACAAGGACCTGGGAAATTTTAGTCTGGAAATGAAATAAACAAAATCAAATTTCCTATCCCACTTGTTGAACTGGCTAAAAACCCGATATACTGAGAGAAACGAAATTGCTAAGATGATTGTCTTATTGGAAGATGGCCAAGCAGATGTCATCAACTTATAAGATGACAAGACAAACATAGTTTTTTGGTCCACATTTTGAAGGTGTGAGAGACATTGTTTCCCCCCTTCTATATCATGTTAACCTTGTTTGACCACCTACTCCATATAGCTGCATGCTTGATTCCAGAGAATCCCACAATGTGATGCCTAAATCCATTATGGATAAATTGGATCTCAAAATCACTAGGCCTTATGGATGATTTATATTTTTTTGACTCTAGAAAAGTCAAATGCATAGGCATGATTAAAGACATGGTGGTAAACCTGACACAAATACCCACAAAAAGAATTCTTATGGGCCAGTAGTGGTCCTTCGATATTCCCCCTAAGTATAGTATGTTGTTATCTAGGTCATGGGGTGCCAATCTTGGAGGATCTCTCTAGCTTGACATGACATATGCTACCATTCCAATTTTTTGGAGGACAGTACACATGTCTATATAGAGAAACTAGGTTGGCCTTCATGGTAGGTGATCCACATAACCTAAATAATCACCTTATATATATTGTTGATCAAGATTTAGGTAGTTGTATTTAATCTATTGATGATGATATTAAGGTAGGTATAGACAAACATTGTCTGGAAGAGAAAGCAGAGAAAAAGAAAAAAGAAAAATGTATATAGCTCTGGTGTGTGGAAGATGTTTTTTTACCGTGCTTCATCTTACTTTGGAGTTGGTGCTGGGGCACTCCTGTGGCTCTTGATAATCAATTTGTAATTCCCTTTTTCTACAGACTACAGTGGAATGAGGAACACACTAATAATGTGTCATTATGAAGCCTTCTTAGTGTTAGGGTTAGAGGTCGCTGGGAGAATGAAAATTAAAAACCTCAATGTCTTTGGTGACACTGAGTTAATCATAAAAGATGGCCCAGGCAGTACTAGGCCAGACATTCTAGGTTGAGGTCCTATAGGAATTGTGTCTGGGATCTGATCAATAATTTATTCTCCTCTCTCAAGGTTCATTTCATTCCAAGGATTGAAAACCAACAGGTTGATGCATTAGCCAAAGCAACACCAACTTTCACACCTCCTACCACATTTAAACTAAAATACCACATACAAATACAACTACCATGCCAAATAACTTGCATACAACATTGGCAAATCTTTGAGGACAATGAACATCTTCACAAATTTTTAGAATCAATGAATGGGTTTACAGCACAGGAAATGCATATTGATCAAGAAAATCAAAATAATCCTATTTGGATCAGGGAGGAAGGGGAGGATCCTCAAGAGTTCCGATATAAGATCGCTACAAATCACAGTCTCATTCTTAAAAATAACTAGATCCCTAAGGGATTGATTCCCTTGGAAAGATATTCAATCAAGATGATATCCCTTCAAGATACACTCTACAGCCTCACCCTAAAGAGGTTGAGGAATTTGTGACATAGGTACTAAAGAAAACCCTCGGTTAGTGAAACTATCAAAATATCTATCCCCAGAAACCAAAAATAAATACTAGAGGAGTTGCTTAGAATTACAAGGACTTTTAAACTTGGTCTTATGATGAGTTGAGAACCTATGACACCACTTTGATTGAACATAAGATACCCTTGAAGCCTAGTGTCAAACCCTTTATACAAAAACTTAGACAAATCAATCTTATTCTATTTCCCGTGAGTCCGAAAGTCAAAAATATCCTAGATGCAAAAATAATCGTACTACTAAGATACTCTGATTGGGTAGAAAACATGGTCCCAGTTAGAAAGCCGGGGAATAGGCGTATGTGGGTTCGGAAATCTAAATAAGTCCTCCCTCAAGACGATTACCCTACCCAAAATGGATCACATTTTAGAAAATGGATTGGGGGCAAATTAGAATGTCAATGATGATGGGTTTTAAGATTCTACAATCAAATTGTAAATTCGGTAATTCCTGATAAAGAAAAACAACCTTCCTACCACCCCTTTGGGGTAATTTTATGTATGACAAGATGCCTTTTGGTTTAATGAATGCGAGGGCTACCTTCCAGCCATGCTATGGATATGGCTTTCATTGGCGAAAGAGACAAATTTGTGGTTATCTATCTTGATGATCTAACCATTTTTTTTAAATTTGATGAAGATCATCTGATACATCTCAAAGCGAGATGTTTGAGAAATGCCACGATTTGGTTTGATATTAAACCCCAAAAAGTCTCACTGCTATGCAAGAAGGTAAGCGTTTGGGCCATATTGTGTTTAGAGATGGAATTAAAATTGACCCTAAAAGAGTAGAAGCTATAGACACAATAAATAATCCTAGGAATATAAAAGATATTGATCATTCTTAGGAAAAATAATTGTTTTGAGGAGATTTATTCCAAACTTTTCTTTGAAATTATTGAAATTGATGCAAATAATATAAAAGAAAAACAATGAAGTGAAATGGACAGTATTCAAAGCATCACTTGCATATAAAGAAGGTTATAATTTGAGGCACCGATACTGCAAGCCCTGATTATCTAAAGGGTTTTCTTATTTTCTTGTTCGCCTCATAACACACACTTGTTGTGATACTCCTCCAAAAAAAATGAAGAGGGTTTCAAAGAGGCAACCCGATGGCCTTTTTTAGCAAAAGTCTATCACTTGCACGCATAAAGAAGGTTATAATTGAGGCACCCGTACTAGAAAACCCTTATTATCTAAAGGATTTTCTTATTTTCTCATTCGCCTCATAACACACACTTGTTGTGATACTCCTCCAAAAAAATGAAGAAGGTTTCGAGCAACCGATAACTTTTTTTAGCAAAAGTCTTAGAGATGTTGAACTCATATATGATATAATGGAAAAACAAGCATATGCTATGGTGAAGGCGTTAAAGGATTTCAGAACCTGTGTGTTGCATTCCAAGATAATTGCATACATACCCACCAGCTCCGTAAAAGACATTTTGGTTCAGTTCAGCAGTGATGGCAAAAGAGGACGGTGGCTTGCCAAAATTCAAGAATTTTACTTGGAGATAAAACCAGCGAGACTAGTAAAGGGACAAGGTTTGAATAAACTCTTAGCTGAATCAAATTTCAGAGCTCTCGGAATAAATGGCCTACAGGGAGGTGAAGAGTGTGAGGACATGAACAAGTTCGATGAACAAATAAATGAAATCAGAATCGAAGAGAAGTTTTCTTCATCAGAATGGTACAAAGACATAGTGTCCTACTTGTTGACCTTGAAGTGCCCAAGTGACTTACCCCCATATAAATCCAGAATGTTGAAGCTGCAAGTGGTCAAGTACTGTATATCCGAAAGACAATTGTATTGGAAGGACCCACTTGGCTTCCTGTTGGTTTGTTTGGTTGAATCAGAAACATAGAAGGTCATAAGCCAATTTCACGAAGGAGTGTGTGGAGGACATCACGCTTGGAGGGAAATAGCTTATAATATCCTCAGGGAAGGATATTATTGGCCCAAACTTTTCTCAGACGTCAGCGCCAAGGTCTGAGCCTGCAACCCTTGCCAATTTTTCATAGGCAAGCATAAACTTCCAACAATGTTGTTGGTTCTGGTCAAAACAAAAGCTCCTTTTCAGCAATGGGGATTAGATTTCATAGGCGAAATTAATCCTCATTCTAATGCTCAACATAGTTGGATCCTAACTACTACAGATTGCTTCACCAAATGGGTGGAGGCTATTCCAACTAGAAGGGCTATGGATTCGGTGGTAATAGATTTCTTAGAAGAGAACATTTTGTCTAGATTTGTCTGCCCCCAAAATATAGTCACAGATAACACCCAGGCCTTTAAATCTATGGCTATGGTTAGTTTTTGCCAAAAGTACAATATCGTGCTTGGTCATTTAACGAAATATTACCCCCAGGGAAATGGGTTGGCTGAGTATTCAAACAAGAGCCTAATCAATATAAGTAAGAAAGTGTTGAGCAAAAACAAGAAATCTTGGCATGTGAATTTGAAATACACTTTGTGGGAAATCGGATAGGCATGAAAATGTCTATCGACACTTCTCCTTTCCAAATGGTGTATGGGACCGATGTAGTATTACCTATAAATCTAGTGCTTCCCGTAATGAAACTTTGGCAAGATGAGAAGGAAGAACCAAATCATGTCACAAGAAGAATAAACCAGCTGATTGAAATCCAACAACACAGGGTAGAAGTGGACGAAAGGTTGCAGAAATGCCAGGACGACATGAAAGCGTTATTCGATCGTAAGGCCAAAGACAGAGATTTTGTCCCCGGAGATTTGGTTTTAAAATGGGATGCTAGGAAGAAAGACTCAGAAAAACACTGTAAATTCGATCACATCTGGTTCGGACTGTTCAAGGTTACAACTCCTGAGGGAAAAAATCCATTTCTGTTAGAGAATTTGGATGGTAAAATCCTCAACGCCCCTGTCAATGGGCGTTATTTAAAACACTATATGGAATAATTGGTTTCCAAAATTCCCATTGTATATACTGGTTTGTATTTTCATTTTTATTTCATAATTTTCTTTGGTAAGTTTACTTTCGTCAAAAATAAAGTAGGTCAATGTTTTTCTAGAAGTAGGAATATGAAATTTTCAATGCATTCAATTCTTTAAATCCCTGATACTTTTCGTATTGTTCCCTTACAGGATCTTTTCTTGTAGCCCAAACAAGAAAAAGGAGAAAATAGATGTCCATATATCGGAAGATAATTTTCCGAAAACAGGTGATAGAAAATATTTTCCGTTATTTCAAAAGAGAACGAAAATGGTAAGGCAAGGTGCGAATTCCAGAGAAGTCTATTTTTCAGACGGTCTCTAAATTGCAGTGATGGTCTTGTAAGTGTGATATGTCACTAAAAGAACAAATTCTTATTCAGGGTCCTAAGAATTTCACCTAGATAAAGATAAGAGGTAATTAAAATAAGCAGAGATAGTAAAACATCTCCGAGAAAGGGTTCTAAGAGTTGGGTTTAATCCATGACCCTTGTTTTTCGATTTTGAGGTCTTTCTCCATCGCCTCTTTCTACCCTCGATTTTTCCTTCTTAAAAAACCAAGCATCTTTCCAGGTTTCCCATAGAGGGAGAAGAGATTACGTCTTAGCTTTGGAAGATGGAAAATAGATCTTAAAAGGTAGGCCAGTCCTCATAACTCCTCACTCTCCGACTAAACGAAGTTATGCATAGGTTGATCCTGACTCTCCTAAGTTTCTTAACAGTTTCTAAGGATTGAGGCTTGCTCAAAGGAAGGCCCCTGGAAGTAATCTTTCCCTTTTTTCCTGCGGGCTAAGGTGTTTTGAAAGTTAATAAAAGGTTGGTCCAGGGTAATCAAAGCAAGTTGACAGACCTCCACTGCAAATTTTACATAGATACCATCCCTGGTATACTTACTACCACTGATTGCCCCCACTTCGTGTTCAAAAAGTAAAATATAAGATAGATGGAAAAAGGAAATTCATATTTGATTGCCCCCATCTAGTCCAAGAAGATGATGAAAGGAAATTCATAAATGATTTCCCTCATCTCAAAATTTAAATGCATAATTATGATTCGAAGTGATGAAAGGAAATTCAGTAAAAAGGGACAGATAACTTCACTGAGGTACTGAACAGGCTCGTTGGCAGTGAGGCAATATATGAGGTATCTATAAGGTTGTCATACATAAATTTCACTCTACTCTGGTTACCAGCCTTTTTGAAACTGGATCTGCATCCCAAGTCCAGACAGGGCTCCCCGATTAAAAGCATGAAATTTACTTCGTTTGATGCAACCCAAAAGCCGCAAGATCTGTTGGATTTCCTAGGATTGTTTTGATCATCTTAAAGAAGACCTAAATTCAATAGCGAGAAGGAGAAGATCATGAATGAGATTGCAGCTGAGTTTACAATGTTGGGAGTTTTTAAAATCTTTTCAAAAGAAAAGATGGAATATCATTTTCCCTCTGTATCCCCTTCCTAAGAAAGTTCCCTAGAAAGAATCCTTTTACTCCATTAACCTAATAAAGGCACTAAGTCTACTCATTCTCCTTGTCCCACAAGGATATGAGGTCCCGAATTGGAGCCTATCTTGAAACAATTTTTAAAGCTTTTTATCCCTAAGACTAAAACTTTCCTTTTTCGGGTTTCGGCTTTTCATAAAGCATAACCCTCACCATCATTTCAAAAATCCTAGTACCGAAGTCCCGACAAGATTTATTCTTTAAATTATCAAAGGAAAAAAACCAAAACTGTTTTAAAAGTCCCGACGCGCTTTCTGTAAAGTTATTTTTTTTAATCACGGTAATTTAAACCCTAAAGGAGTTGATTAACAATTTTTTAAAATCTCTCGGGATTTGGGTCTACTCGAAACCATATTTTTTCCATGCATATTGAATCACGAAATCTTGATCCCCGATTTCCCGAAAGAATGGAAGTTAGTAATTATTAAAGATTAAGTTAATCTTATCGTGATTTCGCAATTTCGGGAATCAGGGTTTATCGATGACATACCTCATGTATCCACGATCTCAGAAACCCCGAAAGAATGGAAGCTAGCTTTTTAGTCCTGATTAATTAATCTACTAATTCAAAATTTAAGGCCTAACTTAATCTCATCGTGATTTCGCAAATTCAGCAATCGGGGTTTATCGATGACATAAATCTTGTATCCACGATCCTCGAAACCCCTAAACACAAAGTCTCAAACCATAATCAGCTTTTAAATTGGACTAACTGTTAGGAACCAAATAGCAATATAGAATAGAAAAACCTCATAAAAAGTACTCAACGCCTTGAAAAAGAGATAATTTCAGATAATAAGCCTCTTCAAGGGGGCAACCTCCTTTTACCCCACTTAAATTTTCAAGTACAAGATGATTCAAAATGAAAATGTCTCCTTGGTATATAT
>SNQJ01S0159827.1:0-12814 GCA_010110895.2 Picea sitchensis
GGGTCTAGTTTCCTATTTTGGCAGACCCCTAAACCATGTTCAGAACCTTGGTTTAGAGGAGGTTCCTCCTTGGTTTAGAGGAGGTTTTAGTGGAGGCACCTCTCCCGATTCTACTTTAAGTGGAGGTAGAGGTAGGCATGTAGAGGTTTTAAATTTGGTGTATTTTTTTTAGCATTGTATGTATAGATGTGTCATATGCACTAATGCGACAATATTTATAAGTGTATTTATGTTTACATTTTAAAAATGGGGTCTTGATACAAAATGGTTCTACATAGGTACCATGTAAATTTGTTGATTCTCTAAATAGGGGTGATTATAATTTGGGACATTTTAGATATATTGTTGATTTTGTCAAATTTTAGTCATTAATTTTTGGAGCATTTTTGGGGCCCTAAATGTTGGCAACCAAGGTTTTGAAGAATTTGTGCGTGTGCCACAAATCAATACTGCAAACACACCCATGAAGATACATTGCAAAAAAATAGGAATGATCAACATCAATTCTATCCAAAGGAATACCGCGCACACCAAGCCAATTTTGCACTACGCACAAGGAATCAAGAAGAGACCACATGCAGACCAAATCTGAGTGTATCTTCGGGAATATTTTGTAAATGATTTTTATAACAACCTAAATGATCATGGGAAAGGATATGGATGAGTTGGAAATTTAGTTAGGATTTCCAAAGTTCAGGAAAGATATGGGGGATGTATGTGGATAGGTAAAGTGTGTTAGACTATTGTTCACTCAAGAGAGTGGATTAGAGTAGTGGAAAAAGAGAGAGTTCATTATGGTAATAAAGAGTAGACTAGAACAAAGAGAGAGAGTTCCTCATCCAATTTTGTCCAAGTTTTTGCATGAGTCTGCAAGAGCTAGATATATGTATCAATGAAAAAAAGAGACTAGAGTTCTTGGAATAGATCTCTATTATCACTTTTGTATATGAAGGAATCTGAATTTAATGAATGAAATGTGAATTCCTTTCTCTCTACAATTCATGTGTGTCATGGTTTTACTATATGTCTATTTACTTTATGATGTATGGTAATTTTTTTCTTAGCTATGAATGAATTGATGGGTTATTCTCAAGAGGTTTTTCTTGTAGGCGCTATCCATTCACATACGATACAATACTGATGGTCTATGTGATTCTCATGGAATCTCAAATGAGACCTTCTTTGTTCCTTGACTGAATATTGAATATGCCAATGCCTTGGGGTTTTGTTGGTAAATTTTGATGAACCCTAGGTCTTTAACCCCACAGCGAGAGGAAGTAGATCCAACAAGTGGTTCTGTTGTTGGGACTTGAAGGTTTTGTTATGATGAAGGGAAAGAATGAGGTTTAACCTTCTCAGGAGGAAATACAAGACTGGTTAGTTGTGAAGGAATATGGGTTTGTGCAACAAGATACCGAGAACCTAATAACCAATGTCGAAAGATGGAAGCAAATGTATATTGATACATATTTGCATGAAGGTTTCTTTGTTGAGTTTCCTTGTTTGTTGTATGAATGGTTAAAGAGGTAGACAACGATTAACACTGCCTTGGCATCCAAATAACCCTTGGTGTGGAATCATGCTACAGTCAATAGACTAAAATATGTGGATAATAAGTGGTATTGAGCATATGACTTCTGGTTCGATCAGGTTAAGGAAGGATATGTCATTGATTTCTCCATTGAATATATCGATTCTTTCAGCGAGGCTGAAAGAAAATTTTTGGTCAGTCCTAGAAAGAGATTGTTGGAAGAGACCCCCTTATGGATAAAGACGTTGTTTGTGGAGAAGGGAATGATGTGCATGGATCCCGATAGGATGGATGATTATACGCCCTTGCACAAAGGGCGGGGGATGGAAAGAAGGGGGGAAAGAGAGAGAGAATGGATCCAATGGGAGGGATCCAAAATATGAGGAGATGAGGTGAGAAGATAATGGACCTAGAAGAGAAGAAGAGAAGAAGAGATAAGATATATGCACGAAGAGTTGAGTTAAGGAGGAAATTGGAATAGAGGAGTGGAAAAGGGATAACAAGGGGTGAAAGATGAGGGGTCATACCCAAAATGAGGAAAAATGAGACTGCACTGAGAGGATGTATGGGAGACAAATATATTCCAAAGAGAAGTGCAGAAGGAGAGAGGTCATTAAAGAGACACGACATTAGGAGTAACATATCAAGTGAGGATACCATGAGTAGTGGGAGTAGGGTCAGATAAGACTAAGTCAGGTCCCCTTGTCTATTGAGAGATGTAGTCACATCAGAGGAAGATGAGGTTGATCCAGGTGGAAATCAATGGCCATCCACTTATTCTATCGAATCAATATTTTCGATCCCACGTATTTGATAAAACATGGTATCCACCCATGATATTTGAAGGGAGGAAAGAAACAAAATAAATAACAATAATAAAATGGTAAAAGTATGTTTGCACGGTTATTAATTAAGTTTTACCATTGGTGGTATGAGCCCATGGTTTTTGTAACCCATGGTATTGTAAAATGAGATAACAAAAATAAAAACATATAGTAATATTAAAATAAGTGAAATGATATGATTTTTAAGGGAAAGGGAATCTGTAAGTACTATATACACAAAGCCCTACATTTGTAAAAGGACATATTATTATTCCTTCATTATGTATCCAACAAGGTCACTCTTTGTACCTCTTGTAATTTATTTTTGTGAATGCGTAGCCGACATCTATTTCTCTTCAGAGATAAGCTACCTCCATTTTAGCCAGTTTGTATTCTACAATACTCTTCTATTTTATTCATTAATAAAAGTTGGGTTTCACTGAAATTATGTGTTCTCTGCTACAATTTTGTTTGTATATCATTTCATTCTCAATACAATCCAGATCAGTGGTATCAAAGCAGTCTTCTCCTTGTCATTTCTCAGTGCATGTCTTCGACGAGGCCAAGGTATAGAGAGTTGGGTCTCAGGCTAGTTTTTCTTGGGGATGACCTCTCTTTCCAACCCAAGTGACCTTCCATGGTGAAAGAAAATATAGATTACAAATGATGCGATCCTTTGAATATGTTTCTCAAGGAATCCCTCACACGATAGAGGATTGATATGATCGAAAACTTCCTTCATATCATTAGACAACTACCAATGGTGACCAAGGAATCTTCGACAAGAAACCATTTCTGAGGTGTGAAACCTTTAAAGGTACACACTAATTTTTATATCCCCTTATTTGAAGTCTATATATATGCATATGCTCTAGAGAAATGGTTGAATCTACTAGAAGGTTATTATTTTGTCCAAAAAACAATTCAATAGTGAAAATATCACCTTCGCGCTCCTTAAATCCCTTCTCCATGTCAAACCTCAATGGGAAGGTTATTGGGAGAGGAACACAACGAATGGATCTATTCCATTCCAGAGAGAACCTACATAGGAAGCATTTGTGGATGCCCTCAAGGAGGAGTTATACCTTGTTGGAAGCTATGATGATTGATATATGAGATGGAGGATTTAATTTTTATCAAAAGAGAGGTCAAACAATGATTGAGTATACCAAAATATTGCATACCCTGTGCTCAACGTTGGGTATTCAATATTTTGAGAGACACTTGGTTCTAAAGTACCATATTTTCCTACAAAAGTACATCAAACAAAGATGGATTTCTTGTAAATATTCTCACTGAGAGCTGCTTATCGATATGTTGTCAAAATCGAGTAGAAATTTAATCAACAAAATAAGTGGGAGTTTGGGTTTGCAAATATCCCACAACAAAATCACGTTAAAGGTGATCCTAACTCATAGAACAAAGGAAAAAGAAAGGAGAGCCAATATCACAAAAAAAAATCCAATCCATAGGTAAATAAGGGCGATGGGAAGTCAAAGAAGGACACTAAAAAGTGGTGTGATTTCCACAAGATCCCTTGGAAGAACACTGATGAATGTTGCTTAAAACAATCATTGTTGTTCGATATTAAAGAAAAAGAATTAGACCCTGGATTAGACTTCAATTCAGAGCACAATAAAGGGAAATAAATCATCGATATAGAACCCACTACTACCATCGTGACCAAAAAAATCCAACTAGAAGAAGCAGATGAGCCTGAGGAGGAGGATCGCCTCTTCCACTCACAAATGTGGGTGAAGGTGACCCCACTGCATTTCATTATTGACAACGAGAGTCAGAATAACCTAATATTATCCGAGGTCATCAAAATAATGAAGCTGTCGACAATTCCACACCCCCAACTGTACACCATTGGATGGTTGAAAAAGGGACGAGACATCCACATCAACCAACAATATCTCCTATCTTATGACATCAAACCCTTCGAATATGAGGTATTGTGTGATGTTTCCCCACTCGAATTTTGTGATGTTCTTTTTGGACAACCATATATGTAGAAATGTCACGTTGTTTATGAATCTTGGCCCCATAGTGTCATTTCTACTCCAGGGGATCAAATTTACAGGGTAAAATAGGTATTTTTGACTACTTCCATTTCATTGATCTTGGAAAAACTGTGCCGAAAAGTAATCTCTCAGACCACAAAGTTTTCTCTCTTCACAATCCGCTCAGAAGGCATGCAGAAGGTCACTTCTATCATTATAGGCTCGACCCAAGACATTTCTATACCATAGAATCGTGTCAAAATTATTATAGAGGAGCACAAAGATAATTTTTCTTTACCTACAGGGGGTGCCTCTGCACTGCCAAGTCAAGCATTCCATTGAATTGGTACTAGGTGCTCTCTTACCTATTGGTCCAATATACAGACACTCAATTCCAGAGAATGGGTGTCTTCCATATGTTAATCAAAGCTATAATAGATCTTTTAATAACTCTATTGGACACAACTCTTTTCATGTTTTCTTTGGGTTCCAACCATTAGCCCCCATTGAGGTAAATATTCTTGTTTCATCTTCACCAATAGAGTCCTCACACACTCAAATTGAGGAAGATTGCACATCCAAATTTTTTGAATGGATTCAACCCCTCCAATAAACGTTTCATGACATCCTTCAAAATTCTAATGCCAAGTACAAGAAGTGACATGACCAACATTAGGTTCCATGCAATTTTTAGGTCGATGAGAAAAAATTATACAAATCTATCAAGTTGTCAAAGCATGACAACTTCTTCAGCAAGACAAGTGGCTCAATAAGATTCAAATTCAACAAAAGTATCCCCATATCCTACAAGAACTTGATACAATGGGGACCATTTCTTCCTAAGGGGGGAGGAATGATCCAGGTGGAAATTGGTGGCCAACCACCTCTTCCACTGAATCAATACTTTCGAGCCCATGGTTTTGATAAACCATGGTATCCACCCATGATATTTGAAGGGAGGAAAGAAATAAAATAAATAACAATAATGAAATGGTAAAAATATGTTTTCACAGTTTTAATTAAGTTTTTACCATTGGTGGTATCAGCCCATGCTTTTTGTAACCCATGGTATTGTAAAATGAGATAAAGAAAAACAAAACATGTAATAATATTAAAATAATTGAAACAAAATGAATTTTGAGGGAAAACACATCTGTAAGTACTATATATACAAGCCCCCCATCTGTAAAAGGACATATTATTATATTCCTTCATGATGTAGCCAACACCGTCACTCTTTGTACCTCTTGTAATATATTTTTGCAAATGCGCATAGCCGACATCTCTTTCTCTTCAGAGATAATCTACCACCATTCTAACGAGTTTGTATTCTATAGTGCTTTGCTATTTTATTCATTAATAAAAGTTGGGTTTCACTGTACTTATGTGTTATTTTCTATAGTTTTTCTTGTATCTACTTTCATTCTCAATACAATCTGGATCATAGTAATAGAGTAGCATCGTCGACGTGATAGAAGATTGATGGACCCCTCCGAGAAGGGGAAGAGGCTTTAACTATTTTGAATGGGATTGCGTGACTATAGGTAGGAATTTCTTTGGGATCCATCACCTAGGATGATGAGAGAATATGGAGGAACCCCCTTTTTGAACCACCCCCCTTGATAATTTTTAATCAATAAGAAAGAAACAAAGAAAGTATAGATATAGGAGTAGAATAAGAAAGAGTAGAAGAAAGGAGAAGAGGAGATACAAGTGAAGAAGAGGTCAAAGTTAGAAATAATTTTCTAGGAAGAGTTTCAATATCAGTGTCCATATCACCAATAACTAGTGGCTAGTTGGGAGGAAACAATACTAGATTGATTATGGCGAACCAAGACACAAATCTAAGGCTACCCATGTGTCTAGATTTGTGTGTAAGACGATTGATTGATGAAGGGATCCGTTATAATTTTTCTTGACTTTGCAGTGTGGAGGCATCCCTGAAGGTGAAGTAAGAATATCTTTATGCACTTCTACAATATTTTCGATCTACTTCTGTTAGATAGAAAGGTCTTATGGATAGGATGCAATTGTTGCACTGTCCATATGTTTTCAGTTTTAATAGATCATAAAATTTGTCGTATGAGAGACTACTTTGTGGCACTTTTTTGGTGGGACAATAGTCGAAACTACCTCTAGTACCCTGTAGAGCTAACCTATGAGAGTAATAATGACACTATGGGGTCGAGACTCATAAACACCATGACACTTCCACATATATGGCTTGAAAAACATAACATCATATACTTCCAGTGGGGCCACATCACACAGTATCTCATCCTTGAAGGGATTGATGATGTAGGACAAGCGACACTGTTGGTTGACGTGGAGATATCGACCCTAGAGAAGCCACAAGATGTTGTATGGCTTGGGGTGTGGTGTTGTCAGAAAATACAATTGCTTGACAACCTCTTTTGAGATGAGGTTCTTATGGCTTCCACTATCAACAATAAAATGCACCAGGGTCCCCTTCACCCACATTTGTGAATGAAAAATGTGCTCCCCCTCCTTGGGATCCTCTGGTCATTTTGTTGCTTTGAGCTCGACCACCAATGACTATTTTGAATGACATTCATTGGTGTTGTGCCAAGGGATTTTGTGCAAGTCGCACCACTTCCCAATGTCCTTCTTTGTCTTCATGTTACCCTTATTTTATTATGGCTTGGATTAGTTGTCTTGAGGTTGGCTATTTTTTGAGTTAGGGATGCCTTTACCATACTTTGGTTGTTGCGGATTTGTAGACCCGAACTCCTACTTGTTTTACTGCTTAAATTTCTGCTCTATTTTGACAGCATATCGATAAACTTCCCGGTAATGAGATGTGTAGAAACTTCATTTTAGTTTGGATGTACCTGTGTAGAGCCTCGAGGTATTTTAGAAATAGATTCCTCTTGGAGTCTTTGATACCCAACTTGGTGTTGAAATATTGTAACTTCGAAGAATATTCTAATTATATTTGAGTTATTATCTGAAGGGTGTTCTATATGCACTAAAAACCCTCAATTAAATTATCAACCTGGGGTAAGTAAAATTAGAGTTGTAGCACTATATGTGCCAAGGAAGAAAGGCTCGAGGTAGTATAGTCTAACTAAGGAAAGGGCCTATCTAAGGGATAATCTACTTAAGCAAATATTATCAATGAGAAAACCCTATCAATGAACTTAAACTATTTACCCTAAGTAAATTTTGAACAATGGATCGATGGATTGTCCTAAGAAAGCAAATGAAAACTCTACTTTGAACAAATCAACTTAATCAATATAATGAGCAAAAGCAATCCATATGTTTAATCTATTCAACTTAATGAACAATAGCGTTGCGCCTCTTTTGTCACCTAAATGAGCAAAACATAGGTGCTTACAAGCTTAGTTGGGTTAGCTAAGCAAGACAACAGTAAAGGAAAGGGTTAGAAAAAGAAACATAAAAGACTAAGCTAAGAATTAAACTAAGAAATGAAAGAACAACTAAACTATTGAGCATAAAGACATAAGAACAAAAAACCAATAAGACTCATGTCACCAATGGCAATGATTATATTAGTGAAAAGAAAACACCAAGAAGAAAGAGGACTTTGGGTCCCTTCTTCCTCCAAGGGAGGGCTCTTGGACCCCCACAACTAAGCTCTTATTACAACTTTGAAAGAAATGGTGAAAGAATCCCAAGCTAATTCACTCAAGAGGTGAGATGGATTGCTCAAATGTAATGATGCTAGTATGCTCTTGATGAGAAAAGAGGATTCCCCAAGAGAATAAAAACATCATAACCTTGCAAATGAATTCCTTGAAAATGTAGTGCACCCATGGCCTTGTTTTATAGCACCACTTTGAGGTATTGTGCAACCAGCTTTTAGTGTGAAAAGGGGTTGTTTAGGGCATTTTTAGGTCTTTGACCAACCACCCAGTCGGATCCAGTCGAGATTTGGATGTCAAATCAACTTGGAAGCTGAACCAGAAGTGGGTGGGAGGCCGACCAATCTCACAAATGCATCGTTCTCAGGTGTGCGCATCTTTTAGCGACCACAGCCGCGCATCGTACGCATGTGCACTTTTCGTGCGTTTTTGGTTTGCGCATGTGCCCGCGCGCCCTATGTAGTCATAACGCACCTTAATTTTATCACTGGTTGTATAGTTTTGGACCTTTTGGAAATGATTTTGTGGTAAATTTGGTCCATGGGTGACCTCATAACTGTTTGAAGATGTTGGATTCCTGTAACCATTTGTGGATGAAATTTCAGTGATAACAGATGCCCCTTGATGGATGAGGTTAGGAGCATACGTATAGCCGAAATTCATCAATGTTTCTTCTATTGAGAGTGCCATTGTAAGAGAGAGCGATAGTGAGAGTATCAAGAGTGACCCGTTGGAGGGAGAAGGGAACTTGTAGGACCCAACCTTCCATAAGGTGTGTAAAAATAAATTGTGTACAAATGAGGTGGGCATGCCCCATGCTCGTGTCATGTAACTCAAAAAGGAAGGGTGTTGCATAGTAACTGAAACTATGTGTTGATGTAGACAACTGCAGCGCCCTCGGGGGTGGTTGTGATAAGGGCAGAGGACCATTTTGAGGGGGAACATACTCTGAATAGTAGGCAATGACACCTGTAAGGAGTATCACAGATTCTATAGGCATTGATAGCCCAACCAAGTTCAAAGGTCTTCGGAAAATATATAAGAAATAACTGCAATAGTCGCAAAGTAAGACCCATCGTAACATGAGAAAGTGTTGAAGTTGAATGTTACGGGGGTCAACGACAGCAGGGAGAAATTGTGGTTCTCCCTGTGCCGTCCGAGACCTCTCATTGGAAAGGTAATGAGAGTCAAGATACTATCGCCCTTCTGGAAACTGTGCTGATGTCGACAAAAGGGGGACGCGACTCCAAGAAGCAAAGGGCTTCGTGAAATCTACTAGGTGAGGTTAGGAACTGAGGAGTTACATGGAAGAAATCAAGATGTATGAAGACTCAAGACTGCCCTTGGTTGGGGGTATATGCGAAGTATAAGTGGCCGCAACCATTCAATTAGGTCGAGTGTCAGGGGGACAACAAGACGTGGGATAAGTTGTGCCAGAGGCGGGACAAAGTGAACAAACTCAGAGAATAGAGGTAGGTGGCCTGTGGGATACTCATAGTATATGGACGATGTCAACATGAGTAGATGATAAGGAGTGCCCCAACCAAGGGTGACATGGGTTGCGTTTTCCAAAAAGGGAAGAAGGTCGCCAAAGGTGACGACAAAAATATATGTAATTGCTGGAAACAAAGGTTTTTTACAATTTACGAAATGAATAATGAATAATTTGGGATGAGTGTACAAATACAGAAACGGGTGCCCCAATGCAATATGGTTGGGCCGGTTAGGGCGCATTTTGTTTGGAGAACTGGTGGAGGTTGGGGCCCCCATGGGTGGGTTTCTGTATGAGGTAGGTGAAATGGAGGGAAAGTTCCGGATGGGCAAACTGATTGTGGATGAAATGGAGGGTTAATGATACTGTGGAGGTGCATTCAAAATAGAATCTTGAAGAGATAACTTGGGAGTCCATTTGGGAAAGCTAGCAAAATGAGGAGAAGGAGTATGTGGCTGATTCACGACATGATATAAGATTATCGGGACTCCCATCCCTAAAGGGTTGAAAAAAAACATGAGTGTCAAAGTGCCAAAGGGTGCTATGAATGGGACAACTCATGTGGGGGAGAGTGATACAAGTGATAGTACTCAAAATGCAATGGAGGTGTTGGTACTGCAGATCCAGAGATGGGGATCCTAAAGGCAAATTTTAGAGGGTGTGACTGGAGATGCAATTGAGATTCAGAGGGAATGATTACATGTCAGTGTTGATTATATACTTGATGGGGTTGTGATGATGTATGATGACCAAGTACTTGCACACATGAAAACAAAATACCTGACGTGAAAAATATCTGAAGAGAATCGAACATACAAGCATTTATTTGATAATGTTGAACATGAGCATGCGTACCTGTACGTGGTATGGAAAAAATGGCTCCCCGGGGGCTAAGGATAAAAAATGGCCTAGGGACTGTCTTGATGTAGATGATGGGATGCTGATCCTGTGGCTGAAGATGGATCGAAAAATGAACACCCAGAGCTCTCGGAATAGGGTCTGGAAGTTTGGCAAAAGGGACTATATATAGCTGTAGGGCCCACATTACCACCTCATTTGTACCTGCTGTTAGAGTGATTGGACGAGAGATATTCAAAGGATATTTGGAGATTTTGGGAGAACGAGGCAGTCGATTTAGGACCAACGAGATTAAGGTTAGTAGTCTTATCATCTTGCATAGAATTAGGTTTTTCTATTTGTGGGCAAGGCCTATACGGAGGGCCGTACAGGGGGTTTTGTGGGTGTGGGCCCTCCAGTGCGTGGGTGATCCGGAAATATGTGTGCATGGGTGCACGCCTGTTATATGGATATCTGTGCATGGGTGCGCCCTAAGGGGGGAAAAAGACATGCATGGTATGTGCACCTGTTTTCTACACAGCTGCGCATGGGTGCATGACTGTGTAGTGGACAAGCACGCTATGATGCGCGCCTATGTTCGTGATAGGGGCGCATGGAGGCGCCGCTATGTGGCAGGCAGACGCACATTCATGCGTGCCTATGAGATGAACATGTCCGCATGTGTGCACACCTATGGGGTGAACAGGTACGCATGTGTGCACGCTTGTGGGGTGAACAGGCGCGCATGTGTGCGTGACTGTGGGTTTAAACAACCACGCCTTGGAGGCAAGGCTGATGGGTGGAAAAACTCATCTTTTTGGATATTTTCATGTGTTTTATGTTTGAGATGGCTGATCTAGGACTGTGTTATGTGGTTGCAGGCGATCATTGGGATGATGCCAGTCCACTGGCGAGAGAGGGACTGGTCACAGCTGAGGGAGGCCATGAATATTGAGGAGCCGATGGTTCGTGCCACTTTGGCAACCTGTGGGCTACTGAATTTCTTCGAGTTCCCTTTGATATGGGCTCAGGAGTATCTTCTTTAGTTTTTGATCCAGATGTGGAGTCTGTATCTGCATTTTTTTATGGTGCTGGGAGAGCAACTAGCCTTCGGTGCTGTGGAGGATGTGTAATTTTTGACTGGGCTCCCTTTTCGGGGAATGCCCTTACCAGCGGAACCTATGTTACCTTGGGACGGGCAGTTGGCTACCTTAGGCCGGAGGTACTGTTCTAGAGAGAACTTTATGTCAGGCTCCATAGTGAGTATCGAGGCTATTGATGATTTAGTTCATTGCTGTGTAGTAGGGATGATTGTGAGGGTATATGGGTCTCTTGCAACTCAATGGATCAATGGTAGTCAACTGAGGATTATGGGGAGGGCACTGGCAGGAGATCATTTTTCCTGGGGCTTGATGCTGCATGCCAAGACGGTAGGGAAACTTGACAGGTGTCGGACTACAGACTCAAGGGACTTTGCCTTTGGGTCCATCTTGGTGGCCTGGTTTTTGGAGAGGGTGCCGATGTTGCACCCTAGAGTTTTATTGGGCACACCTGGTGCGTGAGAGCTGCGACTAAGGCAGTGGTCGATGATTTTGATTCGCCATGGTGGTGGTGAGGGTGGCCATTTTTTCACGGACGAGGCTGCACAGGTGTGGTGGTAGATGCCGTAGATCATACTGCAGTATCCATACTATGGGGTTGACTTTTGGGGTGATCCGGATATGGTGTTACCTCCGGGAGAGGTGTTTGACCACCGATGTATCTTTGTGATTTGTTTGATATGTTGATATTTGCAATAGTATGACTTATATATTATGTATAGATGGATGCTGAGGCTATCCTTTGTTTCTTTGTATGTGCAGATGTGGGACCTCGAGGGTGTGAGGTTGAGTTGATGAGAGTGTCGGCTCGTCAGGAGCCAGTGAGATCGCCACGGGGAGAGCTGTGGGTAGGAGAGAGACGTTGGCACGAGGACGTTGAGGTGAGACTAGCCGACGATGAGAGAGCGGCTAGGAGACGCCATTTTGATGACCCTGGTGTCGGTCCATCGCATGCTCCTCCGGAGGAGGCCGGGGGAGATTTTGAGGATATTCGCCGCCACTTGGAGGTGGTGCTACAGGGAGTGCCTGAGGGCATGTGGTCTCGCATCCAGGATGAGGGCATCCTGGAGCAGTGTGTGGGAGTTCCGTTGAAGTGGTAGACCGTGGTGCGGTGAGCAGCAGTAGTAGGTGATGCGATGATCGGGCGGTTACCTCCAGGTCCGAAGGGACCGATAGTGGGTGGGGCACCGCCGCCTGAGAGAGGGGTAGGAGGTGGTGCTCTAGAGGCACCTTGAGTGTCTCTCTGTGTATTTTTGTATACTGTATATAGGCTGGTGAGCCCATTTTGGTATAGTGACACCAGTTTTGTACCGAGGTGCTTCAATGGCCTGCAGATTTTGTATACAATGTATTTTATGTGTATGTAAACATTTTGATGGCACTGTTGACCGATAT
>SNQJ01S0159827.1:21816-36446 GCA_010110895.2 Picea sitchensis
GAAATTTCAGTGATAACAAATAGCAATAACAAACTAATCTAATCAATCTATTCAAAATCAATGAGAAACAACAAGTAAACAAGCAAACAAACAAGCAATTACCCTATTAAAACTTATGCAGTAAGTAAACTAATCAAAACTACTCAGCAGGTAACTAATTAAAATATTAAGCAAGTGAACTCTATTCTTAAGATAAAACTCATAATTACTTCTACTCTGTGAAAGGAAATCTTAACTTATCGAATTAAAAACATCATGACAATATTCAAAGATTAATCAACAACTACTGTTTAATCTATAATAACAAGAAAACTTCAAATATAATGATGATGATTATGTCTTCGGTGTCTTATGACATCACGATGGCATCTAACAATTAGTGATAACTCAAGAGGGATAAATTCAATATTAACTTCTATAGAGAAATGAAAAGTATGAATCAAGCCATCTAACGACAACTTAGCCATTATAGAAGAAATATCAACTACCCTGAAATCCATGTGATCTCTCAATTTATGCATTAATCATCAACGATAAGAAAACATTATTCTATTTAATTCAAATGCACTCTTATGATAATGTAAGCAAATTCACACCATTAGAGACTTATAACTAAAAAATTAACTCAAACTCAAACCTTGAATTAAAATTGCAATCTAGATATAGAATGGAAATTTCATGAAATAAACCAAACTAATCTTACTATTAACAATCAGATTGCAAATTTAAATACTCATAAAAACATAATTCAAATTCTACTTCTATCTCAACATATGATAGGAAAATGAATAAGCAAACTAAATATGAAAACTAGATAAGCAAACTGAGAAGTAAAATCAAAATTAGCAACTATTCATCCATCGAAACTTTGCCAAAGGAACTCTATGTTCTGCATTAACTCAATACTCTGTTCTAACTATTCTACTTCAATCTGTAGAAATTCAAACTAGCATTTAATCACGCAACAAGGTTAGTAGCTAAGCTTGCAAGATAATTACTAATTAATTTAAAAGACACAACATATTAACTATCCTTTATGAGCAACCTACAAAAAGGAAATTGAAACAATTAAATTATGAACAACAAATACTCATCAAGTAAAATGATAAAAACACATAATCAAGAAAATGAAAGAAATAGCAATTGCACAAGATAACTATCTAATTATTCACCCAAACCACTGGTGCCCCCCCCAACAGGTCGTGGCTACTTCTCAACGGTGAATCACGAGCTGAATCAACACTCTTCTGGCATTTAAATTAAAAACATAGTCTTGCACAAATTTATGGGAATGTCTCGAATTACAAAACAAAAAAATTCTAGCAATTCCTGACAAGTCTTAACAATCCTTAGCTTATTCGTTTGACCACTGCTGTGGTATTTATATAGTTACAATTCGAGAGGTCGACCAATGGAAGGGTCAACCTCCCCTAAAAACAACAAATCCCATTAAATACATTCTAACTGCCTATGGCTTCTAGAAACCAAATGAGCAACTCAATGATGAGCATAATAGCTCAATCCAAGATGTCAAGATCTCAGTAGCTAGAGGCCACGAGGGTGAACAAAACCCATGTCACTGATTCACCCAACACAGGCCGCCGATACACCAACCACTAACTCGCCCACAATTTTAGTGTTGGATGGAGTGCCAGACGTAGTGCCAGATGGAGTACCAGACGATCTACTAGATGGAAAAATGACATGTGATTTTTCCCCGTGACAGACAAATTGCGCATTAGCTTCATCTAATCATTAAATCAAGCTGAACTAAACTCAAAATCATTACAAAACATCAATTACACATACCTGGAATAAGCTATGATGATTTGCTATGAAATCCTTCAAAACTTATTCAAAATGGTTATCAATACATATATAATATCGGTCAAAAGGATTCAATCAATATCATTAAACAATCAAATCATGAGCCCAACATTACCCCCACACCTAAGATTTTGCAGGTCCCACTGCAAACAAAAATGAATTGCTCCATATGACTAGACTTGCTGAGAAGGATTAGCTTTAGAAGCTTCTCCCTGAATATTTTCTCTTGTGCCTCTTATGATGCTTCAATTGTGCCCTGAGGTTGCGATTGGTATTGGTCATTTGATCAACCAATCGTTGGAGGGAATTCACCTTTTCTTGTAGTATTGCATTGTCATGGTTAAGATGCTTATCCAAAGTCTTCCTCTCTTCCAATTGTTGCAACAACTGATCATTTTCTTGTTGTAGCTTTTCAATGGTTGGAGAAAGATCATATATCTCGGAGGAGGGATTGAATTCCTTGAAAGATGTAGAAAGTCTATCAATTTTGGGATCTGGGGTAAGCATATGTGAGGTAGGAGTAACATGGGGTTTATGAGGAGAAGTAGGTTCAGATTTTGTCTTTCTATGAGGCTCCAATTCTTCTACAGACACTTCCCTAAGTCTTTTATGAGGACTTTCGAGATCAGAGGATACTTGGATAGGGTCCAAAGTGTCATCCTGTCTTATCTCATCAAGCTCATTTAGTTGTAATAGCCTTTGTTTTTGAGCTTCGTTCAAATCCATTCCTAATTGCATGGCAGTTCTGAAGGTTTTTACCTGAAACTCTAGGGGAAGTAGTACCTGCTTCCCATACACCAAATCATAGGGTGTATGGCCTGTTATATTTCTCCAAGCTATCCTATAGGCCCACAAGGCCTTAGGCAACCTATCAACCCAGTCTTTGTGATGTAGCTGAACAGTCTTAGTGAGGATGGCCTCTATCACTTTGTTGGTCGATTCTACTTGGCCATTTTCTTGGGGATGATAGGGCGAAGATTTTCTGTGTTTGATCCTGTATTGTTCATTAAGAGCCTTGACCAAATTTGAGGTGAATTGTGTTCCTTGGTCAGTGACTATTTCCCGAGGTACACCGAAACGAGTAAAAATTTCCTCAAAGAGAAAGTCCACAACCGATTGTTCATTGGCTGAGTACAAATCCTTGGATTCTACCCATTTTGTCACATAATATGTGAAAAATAAGATGTACTTTTTCTTGCGTGACATGAGGTTGATAGGTCCTACAAAATCTAAAGACCATTTTTCAAAGGGTTCGATCACTTCTTGGACTTGGAGAGGTATTTCATCGACTGCAGTAGGTTTTCCCATTCTTTGGAAATCATCGTAGCTGACCACATATTTCTTTGCATCTTTAAAAATGGTTGGCGAATAATATTCAGACTGTAGAATCTTGTATGCTATCCTTTTGTCAACAAAATGGCCTCCACATGGGCCATCATGACAAGCTTTGAAGATATCCCGCATCTCGTCCTCACGAACACATCTTCTGATTACCAAATCAGGTCCACTTCGGTATAAGCAATCCTCATGCCACAAATAATTGGCACTTAGCTAAATAATTCTTTGTTTCTCTCGGGAGGACATACTTTAAGGCAACTTTCCGGTTACAAGATAATTAGCTACGTCTTCATACCAAGGAGTGTAAGTAGAAATAGAAAATAGATTCTCATCTGGAAAATCATCATCTACTGGAGTATTGTTACCTGTATGAATAAGTCTAGACAAGAATTCAACAACCAAATTATCTTTTCCAGGCCTATCGATGATAGTGATATTGAATTCTTGTAGTAATAACAAACATCTAGTAACTCTAGCATTTGTAACAGGTTTGTTCATTAAAAATATGTTAGCTGAGTGGTCAGTGTGCAAAAACACTTCGTATCCTGTTATATAGTGTCTAAACTTGTTGATGGCATGTACTATTGACAAAAATAATTTTTCCTTCATAGTGTAGTTTACTTCAGCAGGTGAGAGATTCTTGCTGACAAAGTATATAGCATAAGGAATCTTCCCTTCCCTTTGTCCTAAGACATCCCCCAAAGCGATATCTGAGGCACCTGTGCAAATATGGAAAATAAGATACCTGTTTGGTCCTCTCAAAACAGGGGCACTTGACAGCTTTGTTTTTAAGATTTCAAAGGAGATTTGGCATTGTTCATTCCAACAAAATTCAACATCTTTTGTCAACAGTTTGAATAGGGGGGCAGCTAGGTTTGTAAAGTTTTGAATGAACCTCCTATAATAACTAGCATGCCCTAAGAAAATTATGACTTCTTTTTATGAGCTAGGGATATTGATTTGGGAAATAATGTCAATCTTGGTAGGGTCTACTCTTATTCCTGTACCAGAGATGTGGTGACCTAGAACAATTTCTTTAGTGAGAAACATCCTAGATTTTTCATGAATGAGTGAAAGGTTGGTGTCTTTACACATAACCAATAATTTCTCCAAATTATCCAATGCCTATTGGAAATCATCCCCATACACCATGAAGTCATGATTTCTCCATTTCCCATTTTTCTTAGGTACAATCACTAATGGGGATACCCACTTGCTATATGATATAGGGTAAATGAAATTGGCTTACAAGAGTTTATGGAGTTCTTCTTTCACTATATCTTTCAAGGATGGATTCATTCTTCTTTGGGGTTGCCTAACAGGCCTGATCTGATCGCTAGTGTAAATATGATGCATACAGGTGTCTGGGTGGATCCCTTTCATGTCAGAGTAATCCCATGTAAAAGCATCGGATTTCCCTTGAATCATTTGTATCAACTTCTGTTGCTGATCTGTTTCTAAGCTATCATTGATATACAAAGACTTTCCAGGATTGATTTCAACAGCTTGAACAACTGATTCTTTCCCTTCACCTATTTGTGAAATGGTGGCTACTGTAGAGGTGGAAGGGTGCCAAATTTCTTGAAATTCGGGGCTAAATATATGCATGTAGTTAGGAAAAGATTGAGGATATTAAATGCATGCTGAATCAGCCAAGAATAGGCTTAAAATTTGTTATTCAATTTGCTCTTGTACTCCTTTTACTTGTTCAAGTGTCAACAAGGGTTGAGTGTAGTGCAGGAGGAAAAGGGATAAGTTTTTTACTTTGAGTGCCATTGGAAATTGTCATCTCCCCAGATCGATAACTAATGAATGCATCAGTAGTGGTCAACCAAGGTCAGCCGAGTACTACTGGGTGTCCTGGTTTGGAGGATTTGGGATGAATCACTAAGAAATCCATAGGGTATTCCCAAGAGGCCAAAGTAACTGTTATATCATCTAAACTTCTTGTTGGGGTGATGACTGATTTGTTTGCAAGTTCCAACAAAGTTTGTGTTGGTCTTAGGTGATCTAGTTGCAGTTATTTCATAGTGTTTAATGACATCACATTTATTGCTTCTCCTAGATCGATCAGTGTGTTAGGTAAGGCAACACCATTAATTTCTATGGTCACCACTGGGTTCCCTGGATCACTATACTTGGATGGAATTTCTATTATAAACTTTGACAATTGCCCCACCACTTATATGACAGGAGGCTCCTTCCTCTTCCTCCCTGGATTTTTAATGCAAAGGTCGCTTACATTTTTAGCATATATAGGTATGTCCTTGATGGTCTGTAGTAGTGGGATCTTCACACATATATTTCTAAGTTCAGTCTCTAGATTATATCCTAGAGGTTCCTCAGATTTCTTTATAAGCAGACTTTCTAGATAAGGATGATTTATTCTCTAAGGTATTTCTGTTGTAAGGGAGTTGGGAGAAGGAGTTTCTTATTTTACAAGGGTGTTTCTTTCTTCATTTAATGTATTATTGATTTGTTCTTCTCTTTGAACTGTTTAAATATGTATTTGTCCTTCTTCTTGATTTTTGTGATTATTTGTTTAGGGACTTGTCCAGGCTATATGTGATTTCTTCCTTGGTCACCTCCTCTTGGGCTTCTTTTTATTTTCTCACACCCCTCAAAGTCTCTGTCACCAACCCTTCTGTTTCACTTACTATATCTCCACAACCATTTCTTTTTTCTGGAGAACTCAGAATATCCATGGGTTCCTTTTGGAGAGAAGGTATATTTGGAACTGTCACTTGCTTGGCCATGCTTCTGGTGGTCCTTCGTATGGGAGGGGAGACTTCCTTATATTTGTTGACAGTGGTATACGTCTCCTCAAACAACTTCCTCTTCTTTATTTTACTAACGGTTGTAGGCTTGGACACTTGTTTCTCCTGTGTCATTTTGACTTTTATCTTGAGGCCCCGCATTGTGGATTATGGAGTTTGCTTCTACTGACTAGCCCTTATCTCTATCCTGGAATATTGAGGCGTAGGTTCTGGAATTTGTTCCCTTTGTGCCTTATCCTTTTCGAGCTTCTTTTTGTTTCTACTTGTCACCTTAGCAGTTTCTTTTAATTCACTAGCCAGTTTTTGGGAGGACAGAGTAACTACCTCAGGGATATTTTCCAATTCCTTAACAGATTCTGGAGGGGATTTGACATTTTCCTCATGTGAAATCTCTTGTTGATCTGTCTCCTTCTTCTTTCGTTTCTTACTTTGCGATAATTGATCTTTAGGACACAGGACTGAGCTAGATAATTTAGACTGTGCATGATTTTTCTTTTTCTGTATGTTGAGGTCAGGGGTCTTCTCTATTTGGCTGGCTGGTTCTAATGAAAACTCCATGATTGCTTCAGGAACACTGTCTGATCATCCCCCTAGCTCAGATTCTTCCTTTTGTCTCTTATCCTTTTGAATCGAGGCATGACTGATTTTTTGGGATTAGGTGGCTTTCCTCTTCCTCGATGTAGTAGGTTCCCCTACAATAGACTTTTCTATCACTGATTTATCAATGGGATGGGATGAGGTGGGCGTAAAAGTGTATTCTTTACCTCTTGATGTCTTCCTTCTGTATTTCTTTGCCTTTTTTCTTGAACCCTCACTGTGTATCCCTGAATCTTGTGTTTCAACAAATTTGGACATTCTCTTTTGAGAAAAATTCTGTTGGAGTAGTTGCTTCCAACTACTACCTTGTGCCCTCAAAACATGGACAACCAAAAGTTTTATTAAGCCATGGTGATGAAGGCTAGTTTCAGGTTTCTTGGAAACTGACCTCACTCCTCGCACCATATTCTTTAAACTCATCCATAGGAAGTGAGGAAAATCAATTTGTGGTCCTCCCTCGAAATGTGATAAAAGCTTCAAATGATAAATGAAGGTTACTGCATACCTTCCTTTGCAGGTGAGGAATTTTTGAAAACTTCTGATCATCATCCAATATTCCTCTTTGATGTAGTTTTGAGGGATGCCCTTAGTCCAATCTAGGTCTTGATGTTTCGGCTTGAGGAATTTCTGACACAGTTTCTTGCCGACGATCACCCTCTTGAAGTATTGTTCTCCAGCCATAGGGAGACCTCTAGCTTCTTCTAAAGTGGCCTCTGTAATTGTCAACTTCATGTCTCCAAACTGCATGCTTTCTCCATCATATGTCTGTGCAAAGGCAAGAGAAATTCCCTCATGATGGCCCTTAAATTTTTCCAAAAATGGCACCCACCGTGCATGTTCATATTTTTCCTTGAAAGCTTGATATTCTGTTGATTCTCTGTATCATAGAAATATGGGCTCATTCCTGTCGAACCCTAATCTAGCTTAAACAATTCTCTCGGGTGTATCAGGCATAGACAGAGGATCGAGGGTTGAGTATCGGGTAAACGTAGACTGCGATAGAGTACCAGATGGGGAAAACATGCAGTAAATACGAAGGCACGAGATCACAATATATCTATAGGTGGTGTGAAAAAAACGGTAAATAAGGCTCATCTAGATGGAAGAGCCATCTAGAGGAGCGTTTATAAATGGAAATGTAGTTTACAATGGTCACATCGACAATCATGATGATATGGTGAGGCAGGTTGAATCTACTAACGACTTGCATATTCATGGGAAAATTGGCGTTAGACAATATTCACGGGAGTGTTAAATGATGACAAAGGGTGTGGTCATTATGATCGAGACTCGTGAGTGTGAAATCGGCTGGCGTCATCAGGATCATTACTTGATATGATTAGATATGTGGTTTGAGTCATTTCACATAGCATGGTGGTGAATCATGGGTTTATGAGGTTTATTTACCGGATAGACAGAGCGGGGCACGAGTTTGATCCGGTAAGAGACATAATGACCTCATACTCTCAGCATTT
This sequence comes from Picea sitchensis, assembly GCA_010110895.2. NCBI lineage: Eukaryota > Viridiplantae > Streptophyta > Pinopsida > Pinales > Pinaceae > Picea > Picea sitchensis. Next base: position 29,831 of record SNQJ01S0159827.1, read on the forward strand.
TGGGAAATAGGGACGTCTTCTCCTTATGGAAATGTGGACGAGGATTTTACAAAAGTTCGTGAAGGGTGTGTGTCATGATCCAAGAGTAACCAGATGTTTAAATGCATATTTAGTGTAATTTCTTTAATAAAACGAAAAAAATGTTGAATTTGTATGTCCTAGCACTAATAATCAAGCAACAAATTGGAAATATGATTAGAGATACCAGTCACATCCTTACCAGTACCGGATCATCTGAGTACCGGATCACCTGTGTGCATCGTTGAAATACAGAATCATCTGAGTACCAGATTACCTGAGTAACGGATCACTTGAGTACAGGATCACCTATGTGCAGAGTTGTAATTAGTATCAGAATAGCGCAGGGTCTCTTCTTCAATATCGGATGGGGTCCAATACCAAATGAACATAGAGGTGATCATTGGTGCCGGATAAGCACAAAGGTGAGCATTGTATTTTGGTGTTTGAGAGATTTTTGACACAGATTCTGGTGGCAGTGACTTGTAGAAACAACTGGTGTTCCGTGATCAGATTTGATTAAAAAAAACCATGTGGATGGAAAAAATACCGACACTTAGGAATTCTGAGCTTGTGTAATAATAATGCAAGAAGAATTCTGGAAATTGGATGATTAGTTGTTGAGATTATAGAACCCTCTTCTTTTGGAACCAAGGTGATCACAGTTCCTGCTGGCATTTCCTCTTTATTACAAAAATAACAATAATAATACTAACTACTACTTTTCTGTGGATTTTTATCAAGCCTAGATTAGTTAATGCTCATCGATATTTTCAATTTTAAAGAGACTGAAAAACTTAAAGGGAACTCTTTATATTGTCCCGTGGATTTTTCTCGAGCCCGGGCCAGCTCCTGCTCGCCGATGTTTTCAGTTTTAAAGAGTCTGAAAAATTTAAAGAAAACTCTCTATACTATCCCGTGGATTTTTCTCAAGCCTGGGCCAGTTCCTGCTCGCCGATGTTTTCAATTTTAAGGAGTCTAAAAAACTTAAAGAAGACTCCATCTGTTAAATTCCCTCCTTATTTGTTTATCTACATGGGAACACAACCAACTTCTTTTTGTTTTTGTTTTTGTTAGTTATATCAGAAAAATAAAAGAGAAGTTCTATCTAACGACACACCTATGTACATAGATATAAAATTGAACTTACTGTGGTAGGTCAGCAGGAGGAGAAACCCTCCTACTTACCAGTTGCATTTTAGAACTCTGAAGAACATTCTTAACAAAATCCTCTTTTGATAGAGGCTTATGATAAACCTTCAGTCAATGCCCATTTATGACAAAGTGAGTCTGATATTCATCAATGGTCTTTATCCTTACTGAACCATTGTCATAAACTGTATCAACCTCATAGGGTCCCAACCATCTAGTAGACAATTTACCCTTAAAAGTTTTGAATCTACTATCATATAGGAGGGCCCAATCACCTGACTGAAAGGACTTATTTTAGATGTATTTGTCGTTCCATTTGGTCCTTTTCTCTTGTACCAGGGTGGTCCTTTGTAGAGCATCTTGTATTATCTCATCAAGCTCATTTAATTGTAATAGCCTCTGTTTTTGAGCTTCGTTCAAATCCATTCCTAATTGCATGGCAGTTCTGAAGGTTTTTACCTGAAACTCTATGGGAAGTAGTACCTGCTTTCCATACACCAACTCATAGGGTGTATGGCCTGTTGTATTTATCCAAGCTGTCCTATAGGCCCACAAGGCCTCAGTCAACCTATCAACCCAGTCTTTGTGATGCAGATGAACATTTTTAGTGAGGATGACCTCTATCACTTTGTTGGTCGATTTTGCTTGGCCATTTGCTTGGGGGTGATAGGGAGAAGATTTTCTGTGTTTGATCCTGTACTGTTCAGTAAGAGCCTTGACCAAATTTGAGGTGAATTGTGTTCCTTGGTCAGTGACTATTTCCCGAGGTATACCAAAACGAGTAAACATTTCCTCAAAGAGAAAGTCTACAACAGATTGTTCATTGGCTGAGTACAAAACCTTGGCTTCTACTCATTTTGTTACATAATCTATGCAAACTAAGATGTACTTTTTCCTACGTGACATGGGGTTGATAGGTCCTACAAAATCTAAAGTCATTTTTTCAAAGGGTTCGATCACTACTTGGGATTGGAGAGGCATTTCATCGACTGTAGTAGGTTTTCCCATTCTTTGACAATCATCACAGCTGGACACATATTTCTTTGCATCTTTAAAAATGGTTGGACAATAATATCCAGACAGTAGAATCTTGTATGCTGTCCTTTTTTCAACAAAATGGCCTCTACATGGGCCATCATGACAATCTCTGAAGATATCCCGCATCTCATCCTCCCGAACACATCTTCTGATTACAAAATCAGGTCCAGTTCGGTATAAACAATCCTCATGCCACATATAAATGGCACTTAGCTGAATAATTCTTTGTTTCTCTCGGGAAGACATACTTTGAGGAAGATTTCCAGTTACAAGATAATTAGCTACGTCTGCATACCAAGGAGTGTAAGTAGAAATAGCAAATAGATTCTCATCTGGAAAATCATCATCTACTAGAGTACTGTCACCTGTATGAATAAGTCTAGACAATAAGTCAACAACCAAATTATCTTTTCCAGGCCTATCAATGATAGTGATATTGAATTCTTGTAGTAATAACAACCATCTAGTCACTCTAGCATTTGTAACAGGTTTGTTCATTAAAAATCTGATAGCTGAATGGTCAATGTGCACAAAAACTTCGTATCCTGTTATATAGTGTCTAAACTTGTTGATGGCATGTACTACTGAAAAAAATTATTTTCCCGTGACAGTGTAGTTTACTTCAGTATGTGAGAGATTCTTGTTGACAAAGTATATAGCATAAGGAATCTGCCCTTCCCTTTTTCCTAAGACAACCCCCAAAGCGGAATTTGAGGCATCTATGCAAATATGGAAAGGAAGAGACCAGTTTGGTCCACTCAAAATAGGGGCACTTGACAGCTTTGTTTTTAAGATTTCAAAGGAGATTTGGCATTGTTCATTCCAACAAAAGTCAACTTCTTTTTTCAACAGTTTGAATAGGGGGGAAGCTAGGTTTGTAAAGTTTTGAATGAACCTCCTTTAATAACCAACATGCCCTAAGAAACTTTTGACTTCTTTTTGTGAGCTAGGGATCTTGATTTGGGAAATAATGTCAATCTTGGTAGGTTCTACTCTTATTCCTGTACCAGAGATGTGGTGACCTAGAACAATTCCTTAAGTGAGTAACATCCTAGATTTTTCGTGACTGAGTGAAAGGTTGGTCTCTTTACACCTAACCAATACTTTCTCCAAATTATCCAATGCCTGTTGGAAATCATCACCATACACCATGAAGTCATGATTTCTCCATTTCCCATTTTTATTAGGTACAATAACTAATGGGGATATCCACTTGCTATCTGATATAGGGTAAATTAAATTGGCTTGCAAGAGTTTCTAGAGTTCTTCTTTCACTATATCTTTCAAGGCTGGATTCATTCTTCTTTGGGGCTGCCTAACAGGCCTGATCTGATCGTTAGTGTAAATATGATGCATACATGTGTCTGGGTGGATCCCTTTCATGTCAGAGTAATCCCTTGCAAAAACATCAGATTTCCCTTGAATCTTTTGTATCAACTTCTGTTGCTGATCTGTTTCTAAGCTAGCATTGATATACAAAGACTTTCTAGGACTGATTTCAACAACTTGAACAACTGATTCTTTCCCTTCATCTATTTGTGAAACAGTGGCTCCTGTAGAGGTGGAAGGGTGCCAAATTTCTTGAAATTCGGGGCTAAAGATATGCGTGTAGTTAGGAAAAGATTGAGGATATTCAATGCATGCTGAATCAGCCAAGAATAGGCTTAAAATTTGTTCTTCATTTTGCTCTTGTACTCCTTTTACTTGTTCAAGTGTCAACAAGGGTTGAGTGCAGTCCTCCTCCCCACAAGGATTCTCCAACGAGAGAGGAACTTCAGTGGTTGGTTGGGTGTGGGGAAAAGGGATAAGTTTTTGACTTTGAGTGCCATTGGAAATTGTCATCTCCCCAGATCGATAACTAATGAATGCATCAACAGTGGCCAACCAAGGTCGACCAAGTACTACTGGGTGTCTTGGTTTGGAAGATTTGGGATGAATCACTAAGAAATCCACAGGGTATTCCCAAGAGGCCAAAGTAACTGTTATATCATCTAAACTTCCTGCTTGGGTGATGACCGATTTGTTTGCAAGTTCCAACAAAGTTTGTGTTGGTCTTAGGTGATCTAGTTGCAATGTTTTCATAGTGTTTACTGACATCACATTTATTGCTGCTCCTAGATCGATCAGTGTGTTAGGTAAGGCAACACCATTAATTTCTATGGTCACCACTAGGTTCCTTAGATCACTATATTTGGATGGAATTTCTGTTATAAACTCTGACAACTTCCCCACCACTTGTATGACAAGAGGCTCCTTCCTCTTCCTCTCTGACTTTTTAATGCAGAGGCCCCTTACAATTTTATCATATATAGGTATGTCCTTGATGGCCTGTAGTAGTTGGATATTCACACATATATTTCTAAGTTCAGTCTCTAGATTATATCCTAGAGGTTCCTCAGATTTCTTTATAACCAGACTTTCTGGATAAGGATGATTTATTCTCTGAGGTATTTCTGCTGTAAGGGAGTTGAGAGAAGGGGTTTCTTGTTGTACAAGGGTGTTTCTTTCTTCATTTAATGTATTATTGATTTGGTCTTCTCTTTGAACTGTTTGAATATCTATTTGTCCTTCTTCTTGATTTGTGCGATTATCTACTTGTTCCTCTTGGATAACCACATTAGGATTTGTTTTATTTACAACCCTCCCTGATCTTAATTCAATTCCATTAAATAGATTTGGAGTTAATACATAAGTGGGGAAGGTTTGTACTTCAAGGTTTTGTACAGGTTGTGTCGGCTTGTTATTCGGGTTAGGGATGGGTTGTGAAGGAATATGGGTATGCCAAGGAGGGTTTTTAATGGGTGCAGCTTGCAATTGTTACTGCATATTTGGATTAATAGATAGTGCAAGTTGTTTCTGCAATTGTGGAGGTGGAAGAAGAGTAGGAGGATTAAATCCTGGAAGTAGCTGGGAAATATTCGAAGGGTATTGTGGATAGGTGGGAAAATTTGATGGTTGAAAGGGAACATTCCCATATGCAGGTCCTCTCCACCCTTGTTGCCAAGGTTGGGTTTGTGGCTTTTGTGGCGACCATTGAAGATAATACATGGGAGGTATCCATTGATGATGTGGGTATTGTGTAGTTGGTTCTGCAAACATATTGGGGTTTTGTTGTCTCCAATGTCTCTTAGGAGGGTAGGATGTTCCAGGTTCTCCCCCCTCCCTTGAATATGGACTTAATACCAGGTAAAGAATGACATTCATTAGTAGGATGATCCTTTGTGCAAAGACCACAAATTTCAATAATGTTAAGGGGTCATTCCTTTTCAGGGTGCTTTTTCCTACACCTATGACAAAAAATTGCCAACGCAACATTTTCTTCCTCTTATTTTCTTTTAATTTTCATAGTATCAAGTTGGGAACTGATGGTGTTTAGGATATCTGTTTTGAATTTTTCTAATAGATTTCCCAGTTCAATCCTAGTGACACCTGCTGATGTGGGTTTAACAATTCAGTTTGTAGGATCCCTTACACTTTTTCCAGTTTTGGCTTTACTACGAGAGTATCTTTTACAATACTTTGCTATATTTGCAAATGAATTTTATTACACATCTCCAAAACTCATGAGGTTTATCACTTCAATGAAATCATCCCTCACACCCTTTATAAATATATTCCTAATTGTAGCTGTGTCTAAGGAAAACTGCTTAGTATTTTGGTAGTTGTATAGGAACCTCTCTAAGTAATCTTCCAAGCTTTCTTCTTCAGATTGCTGCATTTTGAATATATCATTCCTAGCATCCCTAGGTCTGCAATAATCTTGGTATTTCTAGAGGAAGGTCTCCTTCATACCATCCCAAGACAAAATAGTGTGTTCTCCTAGACTCATAAACCACCTTAGTACTGAATCTTTAAGTGTAGATGGGAAAAGTTTTATTTTTTGAGCATTGTCAGTGTAGTTATAACTCCTACACAATATGTCAAATTCAAATAAAAATGAGTCAGAGTCTTCTGTTGACATACCATGGAAGTGTGGTAGTGAGGACAATGGAATGTTCTTCATAGCAACATCTCTGGCAATATCTAGTATGGGGAATCCAAATGTCTCTGTTTCATTAGCTACATTTCCCTCTTCTTCTGCCATGTCTCCAAACAACATGTAAGGGGGTGGTGATGTCTCTTCGCTGAGTGATGGTTCAACCACTGGATTATTTAGTATCTTTAGCTATTCCAAGGTTTTGTGTGGTTCTCCAAAAACAGATGCAGCCTCGTCTATTACTACTTCTGTTTCTTTCCCAACTTCTTCCTTTGATGGAGTCGCCAATGCTTCTCCTTTTTATTATTGTATTATGCTTTCAATTTGAATGGTGGCTTCAGATTTAGTGCCCTTGGCTGATGTTTCAATTTTTTCCTTTGAGCTCTTTCGTCTGAGAATTTTTCCTGCACAAATTTTAGATGAATTAGTGTG
>SNQJ01S0159828.1:9305-21806 GCA_010110895.2 Picea sitchensis
ATGGTCGCAGGATATTGTCCATCATCCTCATGAAAGTGGCTGGAGCATTTTTCAAACCAAAGGGCATGACCAACCATTCAAAAATACCTCCCTTAGAATTGAAGGTGGTCTTCCATACATCTGTCTCTTGTATCGGGACCGGGTGGTAGCCATAATTCAGATCAATATTATTGAAGTATTTGGCCCTTGTGAGTTGATCAAGGAGATCGTCAATTCGAGGAATCGAGTACCAATTTCTAACTGTGATTTTATTCAGGGCCTGGTATTCAATGTAGAGTCATTAGGTTCCATATTTATTTTGTACCAACATGATCGAGCACCCACGAGGTGATGAGATGGGATGGATGTGCCCCCTGTGGAGAATTTCTTGGATATTTCACTTCATCTCCTCATTCTCTAACAGAGAGAGATGGTATAATGGCCCATTGGGAAGTGGTGTGTCGGGGGTCATATCGATGGGGTGCTTTACCTAATAGTGTAGAGGTACCCTGATCAGTGAGGAGAAGATATCTGAGTATTCTTCCACGATCTTATCCACTTTCTTTTTCTTTGTGGAGAGGTCGGTTGCAGAGACCTTGGATGTGGCTGAGATCTTTCGCTCATTCTGAGAGAGAATAATGAAGAAGACAAACTTCCCTGTCTGAGAGATGACCTTCTTCCATTGATTGGTAGAGATCAAGGAAATAGAACTAGGTGGGACTACCTCGGGTATCCTATACAATTTCTTGTTCAAAGTAATAATAACATTGCGAGTCCTAGACTCATATACAACATGGAATTTCCATAAATATGGCTGGCCCAAAAGAACATTACAAAATTTGAGAGGGGAAACATTACACAATACCTCATCTTTGAAGGGCTTGAAGCCATATGACATATGACATTGTTGGATGACGCAGATGTTGCTTCCTTGGTGGAGCCATCCAATGGTGTATGGATGTGGGTGCAACGTTGTCGGCATGGTGAGTCTCTTGACAACCTCTATTGATATGAGGTTCTTTTGTCTATTTCTATCAACAAAGAAGTGCAGTGGGGTACCCTTCACCCACATCTATGAATCAAAAAGGCGCTCATCTTTCTCTGGCTCATTTGGTTCACTGGGTTCTGCATCAATGATCTATATCCCCTTTTCTGATTCTAAATTAGAGTAGGAACCTACACCTGATTCAGAGGCTTTCACCTCAGCCACCGGTGACTTCTTTGAGAGAAAATCAATAGTGTTATTCTAGGGGCTCTTATGAAAGTCGTACCACTTCCTGATATCTTTATTTGTCTTTTCGATGTCCTTCTTTTCTTACGGCATGGACTGGTTTTCCTGAGGTAGTTTGTCTTTTCTCCATCCTTTGTTCTGCGGGTTGGGGCCGCCCTTTCCTGTTTTTTTTTTGTGAGGGGTTCCCAGGCCCAAATTTTCATGTCTTTTGTTTGAGCTTCTTCTCAATTTTGATGACATATCAGTAGGCTACACCCAAGGATGATATGTCTAGAAACTCCCTTTCTTCCTGGATGTATCTATGCAGACCTCGTAATACTTGAGCACCAGATGTCTCTCAAAATCCTTGATACCCATCTTGGTGCGCAAGGTATGGAATATATTTGTGAACTCGGGCACTACTTCGTCTCTTTCTTGTTGCAGTGTGGTCCATTTTGCGTACAGGTCTTCATAACTTCAAGCAAGGTAGTATATTTCCTTAATAGCATCCCTGAAGGATTCCCAGGTGATTGTGACTATAAATAATGAGGGTTCCTCTATTTCCTTTTTCTCACAAAAATTTTCCCACCAATATTTGACATGGGGAACAACTTTGAGGAGTGAAAAAGTAATCTTTTCTCTATTTGAGAAGTTATGTCCAAAGAAATACCCTTCTAGCATATTCAACCATTTTTTGATAACCTCTAGGTCTATCTGACCTTCAAATATAGGAATATCGAAATTGATTTCTACCTTGAAGGGGGAAGCACCTCCGTTTGAGGAAGATGCGTTGTTTGTTGGTAGCCACCGAAGGATTTGCATAAAACTATCCATCATCTCATCCCTCTGTTCCTTGAGGGATTCCTTGACAAACATTTTGAAGAGGTATCCTATCCCATTGTATTTATTTTCTCTTTCCATGATAGGTCTCTTGGGCATGAAAGAGATTTTGTCCTCAAGAGAAACAAGATTGAGACCCAATTCTTTGTACCCTGACCTCATTGGGGATATGCATTAAGAACGACAAGGAACAGATCACTCTGATACCATTGATCCATATTTTATGAGCAGAATGAAACAAATTCAAATTATTATCAAAATATGCTTAAAACAGAATAACAAATATATAGTAAAATGGTTTATATTCAATAAGGAAATAAGATAAAATTGTTAAATGCATCGAAAAAAAATCTTGCTAGAATGGTGGCGGCTTATCTTTGAGAAGAGATGAGACGGTTGTGATCCTTCGCAATAATATCATTAAAATGAGCCTCTCAAGGCCTTTTTACAATAAACATGAATGTCAAAAAGCCTACACATCCAAAAACCTAACCTTAGGAGATGAAGCGCCAAAATTCATGTGGGCCCCGTTTGGGTAAGTTAGTACATCAAATTCCAGGGGTCGTAACTTTTGCATACAATCTTCGTTTTAGGTGCACGATAACTTGTTGGAAAGGTCTATCCGAGGACTACACATGTTTCCTGTGGAGAGCCCATCAAATTTTGATTGTGGTGAGCCCTAAAAACATTGTTTAGGGCTTCAAAACGACCCCGGAAGTCAGGGACTCGAAAACTAGGAAAAAACTACTAAACTAGAAAACTGCCAAAATGAGCCAGTTGGATTAGGTGGGAGGACACCAACATCCATCTTGATCAATGGAGTAAAAACACTCCTATTTTCCTTGAATAAGGATTAACACCTTTTGGGTCACTTTGGAGCAATGAAACAAGCTTGTTGTTTTTCCTCATCCATTCCTTGGTACATTTCTTTTAGTTTTGGTGGTGAAGGGAAACAATTGGTAGGATGTTATTTTTCACAAATATTGCAAACCTCATTGGGATCAAGTGGGAATTCCCTTAAGGGGATATTTTTTCTACACCTTGAACAAAGTATGGAAAACACTTTCTCAACTTATACTTTCTTATGCTTTGCCTACAAAATGATGCATGTGAGCTAAGAATATCCATTTTGAATTTATCCAATAAATTACCTATTTCTGCATGAGTGACTCCACCTATGGTTGATTTTCAAATTCTATTGTAGATATCCCTTGCACTTCTTCCTTGTTTGGAAATCCCTATAGAATATCTCTTGCAAATGTCACAAATTTGATCATATTCTCCTTGTGAGATGTCTCCTCCTCCCATTAAATTCATCATATCCATGCATTCATCCCTTATTCTTCTAATAAAAAGGGCTCACAATGTATTTTTTCCAATTTAAAATTAGACCTATGAAAATTGTACCGGAACCTTTCCACGTAATCTTCGAGACGTTCATCTTTTTTTCGTGTCATTTTGAAAATTTATTCATGAAGTTCCTTTCCTTTATAACAGTCTTGCTATTTTTGCTGGAAATTTTTCTTCATGTCATTCCATGTGTCAATCAATTTCCCACCAAATCCCATGAACCATCGTACAGATCCATTCTTTAGGGTGGCGGGAAACAACTTTAATTTCTAAGTATTAGAGACATAATCATAGTTATGACATAGGACATTGAACTCAAAAAGAAAAGTGTTAGGATATTTATTTGATAAACCATGATAATTAGGAATATTTTAAAGAGGAATATATTTCATGGGAACCTCACTTTCAATGTCTTTTATTGGCAATTTGAAAGTAAAGTTAGAGGCTACCTCCTGATCCATGTTGGTATTTTGGGGTTCTTTGAAATATGGCTTGTTAATTTCCCCTGACTCTTGCGAAGGAGAACGATCATTGAATGAATTGTTTTGATAACTCTCTCTAGAGTCAAACTGCCCAGTGATTAACTCTCTTGTTCCTTCATGTCCTTCACAAGGGGGTATATTTCATGTGTCTTCCTATGAAGATATCTTGGAAGCAATTAGTGTTACAAATTTATCCTTCTCATCTTATTTCGGTGGTCATCCCTTCAGTTCTTGTTCACCTGCACCTTTTTTATTATTATGGACGGGTCTTATTGCACTAGATGATTGGAGTTTCTTTCCTCTCTTCATATAGACTACAGACTACATACCTTGTAACAAGGAAAATAGAAACTCATCACAACATCCATGTTGGTGCTGCATGGGATTTGTAATACCTTAGGTTTGGTTTATCTATGACCAACAAAACCCACCAGACACCAACCCTTTTGGCATCACCTACTTGTGCAGATGAAGCCTCACCCAAGGTATCTATTGGGACTCTGAGAACCATGCTTCTATAGTATTGAGCTAATGGGAGGAAATCCTTCAGTCGATTCTTTATTATTATGTCAGTGTGCCTAATATTGTCCTTATTCTGTGTTAACTTGCTTCGTGATTCAGATTCATATTATCCATATATTTTTTATTAGTGCCTAAAATCATTTCTTTACTAGTTATGATCGTTGCAAAAAGATTCAACATGAGATAAAAATAATCTACTATGAAACCATACATAATTCATAATAAATCACATCAAATACACATGACACAAGATTTAACATGGTTCACCTAACTCAGGGCTATGTCCACAATGACTAGCTTATTTATTATTCTTTCATTCAATACTTCTGGCTTGAACATTGCGCTTACATAGAAGTATTATGGAAATATTCCTTTTCTTCTAGCCTATCTGCTCTACAGTGCAGTCATCTCTCTCTTCATCATCCCTCACATTCAGACACATATTCCTCTCTTTAATGGACTAACAACAATACATAACACAACATAATATAACTCAACATGGGAAACCCTAATATCCCAATGCGTTACATATTTATACATCAAAATCTAGGTCTTAAAACCCTACTTGGTTCCTCCTGAAAACCCATTACATTGCATGGCCAGTTCAATTAATTGTTTATTCGAGTGCTTTATTTTTCTTTTCAATCTGCATGTTTATTTTCTACTATTCTTCTATTTTTGAAATGTCAGGTTGTCATCCTTTTGTCATGATTTATTCTCTCGCTTTCTTCTCTTTCTTTATCCTATTTCGAATTTATTTGTTTGTTTTCTTTATTATCATGTCTACACGTTGTCTTGTTGTTGTGCATTTTCCTCCTTCTGCGCACTTTCCTTATGGATGCACCTTAGCTATGCACTTCCTAGATTTTTTTCTTCTTCCTTTTCCTATACTTATTATTTTTTCCAAAACTATATCAAAACTACAAAATTGTTTCCAAAGATTCTTGTCCAACAGGCCCCCAACACTCACATGTGGATTTCCCTGAGCCATTCAGGCCTTTTGCCTACTCTTCCATGCCAAAACGAATTTTTGAGAGGTAGCCTTTGCTACCTCCACCTATTTGATGATTGTGTTCTTTGTTTCTACTATCTCCTCTGCACTCTGTGCAGTCAAGTTTGTAAGTTTTTCCTCTACTTCAATCACTGTCTTCTTGACCTGACCCTGCACTATGGCCAATTCTCCAATTACCATCACTGATTATTCATGTAGTGATCCCAGTCTCCATTGAAGGATATTTTGTTGATCCCTCCTTCTCTTCACTTCTACATATACCTATCGTTGAGCCAAAATGGTTGACATACGCTCCACTAGTGGTAGTGTATCTACCCTTTCTATTTCCTAGTGCACTTGTTCTTGCACTTCTCTTATCTTGGCCTCTATAACCTTCATCTCCAGGTATTCTATTAATTTTTTTCACACCTGGATACTCTCCTCACAAGGTTTTTCACATTATCCCTCTATCCGTGTTTTGTTTACAATTGTTTTCCTTGCCATTCTTTCCCTTCCTTCACGCACTTTTGGTGGTGTTCTGGACATGTTCCTCAACTGTAAGCACTAGATATGCTCCCTAAATCCCTTAATGACTTCACCAATATTTAACACTTTCTCCTCCATAGTAGCTTTGACTACTATGGGAACTTCTGGAATTTCCTTATATAACCTTTGGACTACTGCTTGGGTTTTATGCGCTATTCCCTAAGCTTCATCTTTTTCCTTAAGGGATTTATTCACCCTTTATTTGACCTCATATTTTTCCTTCATGACCTTCGTTATTTGTCCTTCAATGTCCTTATTTTTTTGGAGTGTATCCTTATACTATTGTTGTATCTAATCTCTTTCATCCCTCATTTTGACCATCTCCTACTTTGCTTCCTCTCCTCTGGTATGAATTTCCTGTAATTGGCCTTCCTGCAAATCTTGTAGTATGCATATAGGCATACTTGATATGATTATATTGAGATAGCCCGATGCATTTACTTACTCCTGTAACTTGCCCCTTGGAAGCTCCAATGCATATGTCTCAATATGCAAGGTTTTGTGCCCTGTTGTTGTTAGATGTGTCAGGGTTGCATGTGCACTTCCTACTTCTCTCCTTGGCCCCATTGATGGTCCTTCTCCAGACCTGTGCTCTTTCATAATGCTTGTTCCTTCCATCATCTATTGGATTACTACTAGCTGATCTGACACTTTCTTCTTTTTATCTTCTTTCTTCCTTGTTACTTCCTCCCATACTTCTTTTGTGGCAGCCTGTACTTGGTAGCCAATTGTGTCCATATCATCATTAGTAAATATATATAATGGGGTCTCTCTATGCACCTTTGTTTTCTTGCGTTCCCCCATACTTGTTATTTTTCTGTATCCTTCCTTTTTATTCCTATCTCGGGGCCTATCGATGGGCTAGGCATATGATCTGTTCCATTAGTTTGATCCTTTCCTTGCTCGTCACCATGTTCCTCATCAGTTTTTTCTTGTTCTTCCTCTTCTTCTGATTTCCCAGTATTCTCTACTGGGCTCTTCCAATCCTCTTCCCTATCATTGACTATCAAGTTCACATCCTCTATTGTCACCCTGTAACTAGTTGGAAACCATTGGTGCATTGGATCTATCTTGGCCTACATATACATATGGTGCATGCGACCTCTAAATTGTGAGATATCCTTGTATGCCTCTATTGTTTCTGCTGATATGCACGGTGTGGGAACAACTAAATATATAATGTTTTCCAAGTCATCAAAAAATTTGTTGTTACTATCGTTTTTTCTTCTCTTAATTGTTGTGTTCCATAAACTGGCATACCTTGCCACCAAATTGTTTCTACCTGATGTGCACATGCGCCAGTAATACCCTGGTTCTTTCCACTTGACCAGTGCAATTAATATTATAAATCATGTGCATTGGAATATAGTGCCCTTTTCCTGGGCCTCTGTACAATCTTGTAAAAAAAGGTTTACCAAGTAGGTTGTGTAGTTCATCTATACCCCTTCCATGCACTTCTTTGTGGTTGTAATGAGTGCAGTTGGGATTTCATATTTATGACATTTTCATAGCATCTTGCAGGATAATACCTTCGTCAAAAACCTCGCATTTTTAGCATTGATGCTCTTAACATAAATACCCCTCTTTCCTCTAAATGTTTGCAATTTATTTTTCATTGACTCGGAGAGGGATCTCTCTCCCACCTTGTTGAATAACAGTATTTGATCCTCATAATATTTTGGAAGGCCTTTAATATGTGCAATTAGTGCAGTATCGATTAATACTCGGGGATCCAGCTAGAGTGTCCCCCCATGAACACAACTTAGTAACACCACGCAGCCATTAATTTTTGTATTATGCCCAAAATGTGGAATCTCCAACATGTTCAATAGTCCTTCTTTATCCAACCTTGACGCCCATTCCTGTGGATATATCATGATTTCTCCTTTTCCTTAGATTCTCCTATTGCACAAGTATTGTTCCCTTTCCAACTTCAAGAATTTCTATACATCAGTGAGGTTATGGTCCATAAAATTAAGGTTGGCAATCTTCTCGAGCATATCTTCTTCACTACTAACACCAGTCAGAACCGGTGCTATCGACAATGTTCCCATTGAATGGTAAATTGATAGGTGGTGCATTGACCATCCTCGGTAGTAGGAAATCCATGTGAAATATTTCATGTGGTGCCGAAGTCGAATCTCTGACTACCTCCTCAACCTCTAGTGTCACCACTGGTCACTTTGCCTATTTTCGCGTTGCTGTAGATGTTGCTCCAACTTTGGGCGATGTCATTCCACTTTTGTGACAGATTCCTTGGCTATATCTACATCTCTTTGCAGGTACATATAACTCAGCTCTGGTAATCTCAAATTCTCTCTGGTTTGCGTTGTTTTCTCCCGCTTGCATGCATCAATGACTTAGACTTAATGATTTTTTATTTTTTTTGTGTCTTCGTGCTAACTATCCCTGCCTCATCCTACCTTAACTGCCTTTTGCAATCCACCACCATGGTTGATGAGTTTTTAACTAAATTCTCCTTTATTACCAAATCTGTAATGTGATATTTCTCTCATATTTCCGATCTGTTGTGATTTCCGACAACTTTTACCATTTAAGACTATATGACG
Organism: Picea sitchensis; assembly: GCA_010110895.2. Classification (NCBI taxonomy): domain Eukaryota; kingdom Viridiplantae; phylum Streptophyta; class Pinopsida; order Pinales; family Pinaceae; genus Picea; species Picea sitchensis. The sequence goes on from SNQJ01S0159828.1 coordinate 17,796, forward strand.
CATTTTTGACCTGTCACACCCACTTCATAACCATCGTTTCCATGTTTTAATTATTTTAAGGTTATTTTCATTTCCAAATTGCACATTGGTTCTTTGTTGCTTTATATGTGTGATTAACACTCTATCTTGTCTGTGTATTGCCTCCTAAATTGGCACAGTTCTATTCTGATGTGTGATGACCATTCCCTTTGTGCAAGTTCTTATGCCTTGGTACTCTGACACTCTTTTTATTTTTATTATATCTACTTTTTATTTTATTTTATTCCTTTTTCTACTTTTTATTTGTTTTTTCTCATTTTTCTTGCTACTATGGTACAACTACTATAATACATGTATTCTGGCACAAACCCATATTACTACGTACATTGTCGGTCGTCTCTATAGATTTTAACTAATTTCCATTCATCACTCCTTCAAAGACTTTTCCATTCAAGGTTTCCAACTGCACAACACCTTTCTCTATTACCGGTTGAATCACATAGGTTCCTAACTAGTTCATTCAAAACTTATCTGGATGCTACATAAACTTGTTGTCATAGAGTAGTACTAGATCTCCTACTTGAAACTTATTTTGTTTAATGTATCGATCATGCCAAGCCTTCTCTCTTTCTTTATGAACCTATTGATGGAAAATTGCAACAAAGAAATATTCCTCAAGATGTACTAATTGTTCCAATCTCTCCTTTATTGTGCTAGTATCTGATAGCTCAGTGATTGTTTCAACGTACAGGTTAGGTAGAATGAAATCCATTGGCATCACTACTTCTTGTCCAAAGAAAAATCTGAAAGGTGTCTGACCTGTCAATGTTTTACTTGTCATTTTGTAATCCCGTAACACTACAATAACTCTTAAGCACCAATCATGTATCCCTATGTTTAAAAGTTTGGTCAAGGAAATCACCAAGATTTTATTGAAAGCCTCCACTACTCCACTCGCTTGAGGATGATACGAGGTACTCTTTTGATGATGGATTTGTAACTCCTCAGTCAATGTTGCAATTATCTGGTTCATAAATTGTGTACCTTGATCACTGAGTAATATTCATAGACATCAAAAACTTGTGACTACTTTCTCAAACAAAAACCTCACAGTAGTCTCTGCGATGCAATCTGTAACTAGGGATTCTTCTTCCAACCTTGTCAAATACTTTGTCGCAATGATGATGTACCTTTCCCTTGATCTTCTTGCATGTGGATTGATTGGTCCTACAAATTATATGACCCATTTATCACATGCTTGCAACATAACCTATGGATTTAAAGGAATTTCACCCCTTCTAGATGGCTTTCCCACTCTTTGACAGACATCACATGATTGATAATACTCCTTCGCATCTTTGTGAAGTGTAGGCCACCAAATCCCTCTGCACAAAATATTTTGTGTAGTTTATATCCTTGCACAATGTACTCCTGCAATCCCATCATGTGCTTCTTCAAGTATCATTCGTCTTTCATGTTCCAACATGCAATGTCTCAATATTCCATATGGAACCAACTTGTATAAATTTCCTGCAATCAATTAATATTTTTTTTCTTTTACTACCAGTGTTTTATTCTATTCTATTGTCATCATGGATGGATCCATGATTGTACTTAGAAACTGTACGATGTTGGAGAAGTAATCATCTACCATCTTTACTACAAATAGTTTTGCATCTGGGAAGCTATCATCTAAATTGCCTGCATCTTCACTTGACAATATGTGCAACATATGATCTGGTCCTACATTCATCTTTTCTGGTTTCACTACAACCTCAAAGTCCTATTCATGAAATAATAATATCCATTTTCATATTATCTCCCCCAACACTGGCTTGTTGACTAAGTATTTTAATTCAAAATGGTCTATATACATCTTAAAGTGAGACCCCAATAAATAATGTATGAACTTCTGCAACACATAGAATATTGTCAATCCTTCTCGTTATGTGGTAATATAATTATTCTCTAGTATAGACAACTTCCTACTTTCAAAATAAATTGGGTTATCTATGTCACTTTCCCCCGGTTGGGATAGTACCACACCCAACTATGGATGATGCATCTACATGTACATGGAACTCTTTGTTCCAATCTAGAAATATCAAAATCAGTGCAGTTACCAGTTTTTGTATCAAGGTGTCCAACCCCTTCTAACAATCCTCATTCCATTGAAACTTTGATTCCTTGTTCATTAAATTTTGCATTGGTGTTGCGATCTGCGCATATCATTTGATAAATTTCCTGTAATAACTTGTATGGCCCAATGTTTCCCTCAACTATTTGACTAATGTAGGATGTTCTAAATCTATAATTACTGCAATCTTAGCTGTATCTACTAAAATTCCATGTTTACAAACTACATGTCCCATGATAATTCCAAACAATTCATAAAAGACACACTTCTTCAATTTCAGCGAAATCTGACACTGCTTGCATCGATCCAACATTATTCTAAGGAATTATATATGATACTTCAGTATATTGAACATAATCCAATCATCCAAGTATACTTCTAGGAACTTATGGATGAAATCATTGAATTCTACAACCACTACTCTCAAAAACATTGTAGGGGCATTCTTCAATCGTGATATATTTTAATACTGATAAATTCCCCACTCTGTCATGAACGTGGTCTTGTGTTGATCCTCCTACGTAATTTTTATTTGATGGTACCTAGAGAATCCATTTGTGAAATAATAAGTCTCTTGCCCTCCTACATTCTCCATTACCTCATCTATGAATGGCATTGGAAATGGATCATGTAAACACACTTCCTTTAACTTCCTCAGATCTACGCAGATATCTATTCCTCTTATATTTTTTTCATGCACTACCATTATACTAATACATTCAGATTCCTCTACCGGTTCAATAATTCATGCATCCAACACCCTGTCTATTTCATATTTCAACTTCTCTTTGTACTTTGGATTTAACTTGTATGGAATCCAATGCACTAGCTTAGTGCTTGGTTTTAGTGGAATCTTCATCTCACCTAAGTCTACATCTATCCCCTTCATCTCTGAAAATCTCATTGGGAATAGGTCTTTGTAGTCTCGCAGTAAGTCTTCAATCTTCTCTACTATCTCATCACTCCAGTAATCTCCTATCTGTGAAAAATTGGGATTCTCTAATGTCCCAATGTTTACCTTCCATGTCTTTATCGATTGTGTGTAAGCGATGGACTTGAGCTTTGGAACTTCTACTAATTTTTCTCCTTTTGTTTCAAGTACTTTTACATTTCTAGGATCTCTTTCATCCTTTTCTTCCTTAGCTATACTATAGCATTCCAATAACTCATGGAAATTTATATTGCCTTTGTGCGCACTGCACACGGATACTACCTCCATCGTCCCTTCTTCTGAGAAGATCCTTATTCAAATAACTTGTAGCTCTACATCTATTTATGGAGATTCATGTTCGAGTGCGAACGTGACTCTGAACCTTTGGATCAACTCTTCCCATCATGCCATCTCCTCGTGCATTCCCAATTCCAAATACCAGTTCTTTGGGACGGTGTCCAGTGTATGTATAAATTTGTGCGTCCATTCTATCTCTGGTACTGAACTCCATAAATCCCTTCACTGCTCAACATGACCTACTGGGTCACTTTATCCTATATACTTCTATGAAACGTCTTATTCCTCAACACCAAACCTTATTTTCACGAGTCTATTGCATTGTGAAAAATATTTTATCCCCTCTCTGTGTTCATCCTACAATCTAGCTGGAATAGCCTTTAAGACAACATCTAGTTCTAACAACCTTTGTTGTTCGAGTACCCACAGTTAAAATTACTTTAAAAAAAATCTTATATCATTTAATCCTTCATACTTGGGTGGATCACACAACTCTGTTCCAATCCAGCGCAAGGATTGATTTATACATGCACATAGTCTAGTTGACACTTCGTGCATCCTCTGTTGCCAATGTTCTAGACCTACTTTTGAATCTGATGCACATGGAATAATGCTTCTCCAACTCAACACACCATCCACTATAGAGTTGACATAATCCTACATCTAC